>OY101447.1:97511154-97673654 GCA_956483635.1 Panzeria rudis | reverse complement strand
GTACTTTTATCCCTTATAAGGTTCTTCAAAATCGTATTTGGTTAAGAACTTATTTTTTTAGTTATTGAGGGTATACTCATTTGATACTCAAAATTTCTAAAATTTTCAAAATCTTGCTTCAGTATTTTCAAGATATCGGATAATTAAACAACAAAATTACAAATTGTAAAAAAAAGTTATTGAAATATTCTTTCTTAGTTGGAAAATAAGCCATTTTTAATTTTAACATCTAAAAAATTTTAAATTTTTTCTTAACAAGCACCATCAATATTTTCTGTATAAAAAAAATCTTCAGAAACATACAATTATTATATATGGGTTTAAAAGGTATCTTCGCAGACAAGATTTTAGAAGAAAACTAAGATTTTAGAAAAAAAAATACTATGCCGTGTTAGGTCGCATATTTGTAAGAATAATTATTTGAAATTGACACCACTTTTAAGGTTCTCCATCGATTTTATTAAAATTTGTTTTATTTGAAAGCAAAACTTTTTAGTTTTCCATGGGAGCCCAAGTCAAAAATAGAAAAGATGGTCATAGCTCTTAATTTCCTCCTACGATTATCTTTATTTTTTTATTTTACAAATTATATATAGTGCTTTCAAACCCTTGTCGTGTAGCATTTTTTTTTCGTAAAATTCACTCCCAGAGCAACCGTGTGTTATAACTTGATAGGTTTTGCATTTGCTCGTTTATCGTGCTATTTTCCACAGATTGTTCCACGATGGCACAGAGATTGTTAATGTGGTCAGTGGTAGATTTGGGTAGCTTAAAAAGTTTGCTCTTCTCTCAGTGGTGTTGTCACTTTTTCTTTAAATCTTTAAGTAAAAATTTTCCCACTTTGGAAGTGACACGAAAGGCTTCTTCCTCTACAAAAAAAGTAAATATTTAACAACGATAATTTGAAAAAATTACCAGAAATTCAATAAAACCTGTATTTGGTTCGAATATAAAGTTTGTTAAAAAATATTTTTAAAATCATTAGGGAAAAATACAAATATTTTAAAAAAGATTTTTTCCATCAAATATAGAAAAATCTTTATCACAGAGAATTTAAAAACTTTTTTTATTGAGAAACAATTCTGAAATCCTGGCTCCTCTCTACAACTATTTCAGTTTTTATACAAATCCATTAAGTAGTTTAGCAGTTTCATACTTATTACCACTAATTGTGGAATATGTATTGCATTGAAAACTGATTTTTCTATACAAATACAATACATATATATTTTTCAAATTTAAAAATTATTTCCCCGCTTTAAAGGGTTTCTGATTTTAAATAATATAAAAAAAACAAATTAAAAACAATCATAAAAATCGGAGCTGTTTCTTAAGATTTCCAAATTTTGCATGCTTTACGTCTTCATTGGCTCGTCTATATGGGCTTCTTCAATATTTTGCTGTTTATTTTGTTAGATATATGATTTAGATAAAAGTCGTTAAGGCAAAAGCTGTTGGAAACTTCACAGAAAACAACTTTTTAGAAGAACATTTTTCGTGGTGTTGTCAGATTTTTCGACTTGTGGGTCATCATGCCGTATAAATGTAATTTAATAAAATTTAAGCCTAAATCTCCACGGGAAGGCGTGGTCCAAGGGGCGTGAAATTTTTGGAAAGTAATTATTGCATCAAGCTGCAACTTTTTGAGGGGTGAGACTGATACATTTTCATAAAAAATATTAACCCATACAAATAACGGACCCCTTAATACAGGATACTACTATAGAAATCTACCCAATCACGTATTTAGTTGATCTGATGGTATTGCAAATTCATTATTCTACTTTCTCAGTGGCTTTTGTATCGTCTTAAAGACATTTCCAATGTTATATAACATTTCCAATGTAATAATCCTTGCGTTTGTGTGTCCTGCAGATTTGGATGAGCTCTTTCCCAACTAACTAGTTTTGACGAATGTAATAATTTACAACAAATATTTTGGAGTAACTATTTTACAATGAAATTACAAAATCTAATGTCTTATTTCGTCGTTGCTCTGACAAAATTGGCGATGCGTTTTTTACTATGTTTTCAGGAGAGCAAAAACCACTCTTTTATATGGTAGCCTTGCGATATTTTTTTATAATCAAGCACTTTATTATAAAAACAATTGGGATAATTTCAAATAAGTCGAAAAACTACACATAACTATTATTTTAAATCATTTTTAGTAAAATTATTTTTTAGCTGTTTTGGTTTATAGAATATAATAAATATTTTAAATTTCATCAGAAATAATGTTTTTCTTGTTTGAATTTATACACATAACTCCTTTGTAGAAGAATTCTATATATGGCTTTCATATATGTAGCTCCTTTTGTTAACTTCTAAACCTATCAAGATATCCTTAAACGCTTTAATGGGTAGTTGTATGACCAAAAAATGTTAAGAATGGTGCAATAAAAAAATTTCGAATATCGTCACATACCTGATTACGTCAGAACAACGACGATTGTAATACCAATATGTGTTCTTTAGTTTGTTTGTTTTTATGAAAATTTATCTTTGGAATTAAATTTTATTTAAAGTAAATTTTTAAGAAATGAAAAGAAAAATAAATTAGCAACCATTCTTGGTGTTCAATGAACTGTTCATATTTCTACAGATATTGTAAGTTTACATAAGTGTGTGTATTACAAAAACATGGAGTAAACACCCTGAAGGAAGCCTGGGGCCAAGTGTCTCCCAGTCACCACTTTTGTCGACAAGTTTGGTGACTTTTTGGTGGTAACGAATCGGCTAACACTAATTCTTTGCCTGTAATGGGAAGAGAAGTTTTTGACAGCTATAAAACAATTTTTTACTGTCTCCTTTTTTGTGTTGAAAATAGATGCCGCTCCACGCAAAAATACAAAGTACAGAGGTTTTGTGAATTAGGCAAAGTAAATTTAATTACCTTATCTAGTAAAGCGTTTCATATGTGTAGACTAGAATCATTACGTGGCGCTACTCTGTTCTACTGTGTACGTTGAAAAATTAAGTTTATGTTAATTTTTCCCTTGTTCTTTGGAATATTCATTATGCCCAATTCTTTCTGAATCAAACGTTACGTAGCATAGCCTAATAATCAATTTGGATTCACAAGCAAATACATTCAAAATAATCATATTAATAGAATCATTAATATAATATTTGCTAGTGAATCTCAGGTGCCAATGTCTCAATGTGATCCCATATGAACCACCTAGTCTATCATAGTTAGTCAATAGCTCTGAGGTCACTAGTGGAATCTCAATACTGTAGGCTGTACGAATAATCGACCAAGTGAAAATCAGACGAAACATCTAACAAAAGTGTGAAATTAAGAATCGCCCGAAGTTTTTGGTGTTTGCTGATTATGTAATATCACACAAATTTTGAATGTATAACCAGCCAAAATTTTTTTTTAGATTTTTAACATTTTGCAGAAATTTGGCAACTATTAATAATGAACAAATACCCATATATCTAAAAATCTGGAATTGCCCAAAGTCGGCAAACAATCAGCAAATTTTTATACAACAATTTTTGGGATTCTACATTTTTCTTTTTCGGACGATTTTGCACTTGGGGTGATTATTCATATAACCGTTTATTAATTTAGCCCAATTGGTATTCATGAAGAATTACCCAAGTGAAAATATTAAAAAGCTTTAAATGAATAATCACCAAGAAATGTTTGGGTAATTGGAAATTAGTTCAAAGTTTTAAGAAATTTAATTTTATTACTAAAGATTTTCTGCCGCTTTTCGATATACTGAGAGGAGAAAACTTTTAACCCGGGCGAAGGCCGGCTATGCAAAAATATGTACTCTGCGAAGCCGCTCTTCGATATACTGGGAGTAGAAAACCCTTAAGACTAGCCGAATGCCGGCTATGCAAAAATCTTTACTCAGCGAAGCCGCTCTCCGATATATCGAGACGAAAAAATGCTTAAGCCCTTCCGAGGGCCGGCTATGCAAAAATCTTTAGTCAGGAAACCCGCTTTTCGATATACTGAGAGGAGAAAACCATTAACACCGGCCGAAGGCCGACTTTGCAAAAATCTTAAGTCAGCGAAGACGGTTTTCTATATGCTGGGAGGAGAAATTCTTTAACCCCAGCCGAAGGCCGGCTTTGCATAAATCTTGATTCAGCAAAGCCGATTTTTGATATATTAAGAGGAAAAATCCTTAACCCCTGCCAAATGGTTAACAGCAACATTGCATCATTCAATGGTTCAATTTCTAAGGGTACTATGAAATGAATTTACATATATTTTAATATTTTTACTCAATTAAGTCTATGGACCTTACGACACTGTTTTTTACGTCCATCTATTTGGCTGTTTTAGATGATTTTACTTGGGCGATATTCTTATATCATTTGCTGTCAGTATGAATATTCACCCAAGTAAAATAGCCCGAAATAGAAAAATGAAGAAGCGCCAAAAATTGTTGGGTGATTCGACATAGTGAAGAAATACCCAAAAAACAGTGAAGAATAACCCAAAAGTGTGAAATAAATAATCGCCCGATATTTTGGGTGTTTGTTCATTATGTAAAATCACCCGAAGTTCAAATGAATAATCGGCCAAAAAATATTTTTTTTGGTTTTTCACATTTTACATATATTTGGCAATTATTATTCATTATGAACAAATACCCAAATATATAAAAATGTTGAACCGCTCAAAGTCGATGAACAATCACCCAATTGTTTTTACAACAATTTTCGGGCGATTCTACATATTTGTTTTTCGGGCGATTTTCACTTGGGCGATTATTCGTACAGCCCATACTATATGTCAATAGCATTGTTTAGGGTATAATTAGTCAGTAATGGTGACAAAGTCAGTACAGTTTTACCAACGACATTTCCTTCAGGGCAATTTGTGTATGTGTGTTAGGAAACCCGTTTGGCCATGTCTTTCAGACATCTTGCAAGACAGATGCACGACAATGTAAAAGCGTGTAGTACCTATTGGAGACAGCTCAAACAGATCAGTTAGAAAGTTTTTAAAAAAATTGCCGCTAAGTTTATAAATGACAACAAGAGCTAAGTTATCGCTCATCTTTTCCTCGTCCCTGTAGAACTGACAATTTCTATAATATTTTCATTAATGACCATATAAATAACAACATCCTCAGAAATGACAACATCCGCAATTTTGCACAATTTTAGCAACCAGGAATGTATCAAATTCAAACTGATGACAGGATGACCGACAATATCCACAAGAAGTTCGTTTGCTGGTATACGAAGAGCAGTATTTTTCGTTCGAACGAAATTATACAAAATTTTAAAATAAACGTTGCAAAACTAGCTGGTGGACAATATGCACTAACTAGTTTCATGCTTGGCCAGTTGAGTAGTTTTTCTTTCACGTAGTCTTTGAGCACGGTTTCTGTTAGATTGTTTTAAAAGAAACCGTAAGCGACAATATCGTGCATGACAAATGTCGAAATTTCCTTAAGTAGTCGTTGATGAAAGTGTCCTCCGACAAGTTGGCCAACCGGGAACTTTTTCTTCATAGAGGTGTTGTCAGTCAATTGAATAACAATGGCAAATAAGAAGAATGCGAGTAAAAGAAAACACTCCAGCTAAAAAATGTAGTCACATAAAAATCGTTAAATTATAGTTAAAGAAACAAAAGTTTCTGTGTGTGAAATCATTAGAAAAACGATAAAAGCTGAAAACTGAACAAAAACTTGTTATATATAAAAAATCAATGAACCATCACATAACAGCCAACAAGAAGCCAATAATATAAATGAAACGTCTTAAATTGAATTTAAAATATAAAAGTAGTCGCTTATATTAACTCCTTTGCCAGATCGTATCAAACACAATGAATGCAAGTGGTTTGATAATACTTTTGTTATTGTGGTAGTTAAGAGTTTTACCTGTAGAGCATTTCAATTTGTTTAAAATTTTGAATACAGCTGCAATAAACGAATTTCTAACTTTTTGATTTAAATTCTTTGATGAAGTACAAATGTAGCAAGGAGATGATATAAAATCCTGACGATTACAGATTTCTGAACGCTCAATAGTCCACTTCAAAGTCTGTAGTGGTTATGTACGTAAAAAGAAGACCAAAGATACTAATACATTTGTGGCACATAAGTTTTACATAAGTTTAATAACAACCACTTTTATCGGGCTACGCATATTATTGAAGCACTCACTCACCATCCTTAAAAATTATATTAGAAAAAAAATTTTTTTTTCTATTTGTCTGTCTGTTCGTCCTTTCTATAATGCCTTGTGCCAGTTAAAACATTACCAGCATACATCTGTGACTGACACATTCATGAAAATTTTCATTTCCCTTGTTTAATTTTTTATTTTTTCATTTGTAATTTAAGCTTTTTTCCTTCGACTATTCCTTGCTACGCACCAGGGAAAAAACAGTTGAATGTTTTTAAGTACATGCAAACAACATGTGCCTTGGAAAATTTATGGTAAAAATATTTTGCGTTCCGTTTTGTACTTCATAAGTTATTTTTAGTATTATTTTTTCTACTTTTAAAAAACAGATTTTGTTTTTGTTTCCGTTATATGTTGCTGTTTTGCTGCCAGGAGTCATGTGCTTTCTTATAATTTGAAGATTTGTTTTGCAATATTTGCACAAAAGTGTGTGTGTGTATGTGTTTAAGTGTTGGTGTAAGAGCTTTTGTTCTTAGCCATGATACCCAAACATATCGAAGGTTGGGTCGTATATTTTTCACATTTATTATGGGTATTTTGTCTTATCACACCCTCGTGCGGAATTTACAAAATTCAAGCAGACATTTTTCACTGATATGTATTTTGTAAATGCTTAACACAGGCAGTATTTCTTTTAAAGAAAATTCTTTTCTTGGGTTTGGGAAACTTCCCAGCAAACCTTTTTTTGCCGATTTCGCTCCGAAGTCGGTCAGAAAGTCTGCACGAGATGCCGAGTTCGTATCCGAAGTCGGTCATAAAAGTGGTTGACAAGAACTCTTTGTCTCAGAAAATTCTAAAAAATATACCGAAATGTCTAATGCCAGCCATACACTACACAAGTTCAGTGCTCAAGTCTGGCACTGCGTAAACGAAACTTGTGATACACACTATACAAGTAAACTGCGCAGTTTTTTATTTTAAAACTACGGCGAAGGAGGCAACATGTGCAAATACAGCGCTATTTTATTCCTTGCTATATAAATAAAAAGAAAACAAAGACAAAAAATTCGCTTTTTCATTAAATTTTAGTAGACTTCGACTTTTATGATCCTCTTGCTGTAATCGGTGCTTTCAATATGCCACAATGCAAACGATTCTCCGTATAATTCTACAAACTTTGTCCAGAACATTTTTTTGCACTCTTCAAAAATTGCGACACAACTGAGCGTTTGCAACATACACTACACAAGTTCACTGTACAGTTTTAGAAACTTAAGCAAATATCAAAATAGGTTTGATTTTTACTTAGTTCACTGCGTAAATAGCGCAACCGCCGCCATACAATACACAAACGCACTGTACAGTGCCAGATTTGTGCTGTGAACTTGTGTAGTGTATGGCCGGCATAAGGGAATTTTGTACGAATTTTCGACAAATACATTGTTACGGAATAAGGAGAATATTTCAGAAAATATGCAGAAACGTCATAACAGAAAACTAACAACTACACTGTCAAATGTCTGAGGAAATTTCAGACAACTCGGTTCGACATGTCGGCAAAAATATATCCTGGGTTATTACTGACGCACACATATACACACAAATTCAAATTTATGCTTCGTTTGGTAAGTTTGTGGCTCATTACTATGCCACCCAACAAACAAGAACCATATATTAGGTTTAAGAGACAAAGAATTAAATAAGCATACGAAAACAGTAGCGAAAAAAATTGATATCAAAGAGACCATTTTAGATTTTAAGATTTTACATTCAGGATATATATAGAGAAGGCAAGCATAGGTGCAAACCTTTGTTATGCTTATATATACATACGTAGTATATAATAATTTTTTAATAACCATTTTAGCTTATTATTATTTTATTTTTATGATTATATCAAACTGTTTTAATTATAATTCAATAAATAGCTTTAGTGTTTTTAATTATATTTCAAGAAATAATATTTTAGGAGCATGTCTTTTCTGTAACGCTACGCATGACATCAGCAACCATTAGCATAACTATGTACTTCTGGAGGGTGCTGAGCAACCCTCAGAATCGCTCTTGATTTTCAAAAGAACTTGACACACTAAAATGTGTAAAATTAACCAACACAGGCCAACAACAAAATATTTCTGAGGCAGAAGAACGTTGAAATAATAATAAAAGCATCCGACTAAAATTTGCAAAAGAATACGAAAATAAGAGTTTTATTGTTGGAGAAACGTTATGTTTACTGACGAAAACAAATTTAACATATTTGGGTCGTATGGTAAAACCTATTTGAATAACTTGAAATCGATAGCAAACCATGGAGGTGGTTCAGAGGTGGTCTAGAGCTAATTTTCTGCAGCAGGACCAGGGTATTAGCATTTTACTGACACACTTATAGATCAAAATAATTATTCAGAAATTTTAAAAGAAAACTTGCCGAAGTGTATATGTTTGCTCTGAAATGAGCAATGATCCTATCCACAATACCCACAAAGTTAGATCATGGCTTCTATATAATGTGCTCCATGTCAAGAAAACACCATGAACAATTTATGGTATTAACTAAATAAAAAAGACCAGGAGTACTTGGTTTTCAGCAAATCAGAGCCAAAAAAAGGATCACATTAGAAGAATGGGAAGAAATACTAGATGATTACTATCAGAAACTAGTCGCATTTATACCCAGGAAACTCCAAATCGTTATGAAAAACAAGAGACTTAAGCTGTAAACAGCTTTGTTATTTGTACACTGAGATATTTTTTCATAAAATTGTTTAAGTGGTTTTTTCTAGCTATGTATAAACATTATTAAATCAAAAATATAATTTTAGCTTAACAAATCATATTAGAGCTTCTAACTGGACAACACCTAAAATATCTTGACAATCAAGCTCATTTAAGCAAGTCTGGCCTTCCACCGAGAAATTAAAAATATTAGACTAATTTTGATGACATAAGCGAACTGTGGGGACTAATATGGACTTACATTCCGTTATGGGCTTATAGGCATCCGCAAGAATTCACTCCTTTTAAACACGAATTACAAGAAAAACGGCAAAGCCAAGTCAAGTAATCCTTTTGTATGATAAATAGCTCAGTGGACTCATTTCGCAACACTTGTTAAAAATTATGCTCAGCAGCCAGAGTTCGATCGAAAAGCAATATCTAAATTTAATCCGACGAAGATGACAAAGAGAAAAAACAGTTGTGTTTATACTAAAGTTATCGGAGACTACTAAATTATAAAAGTTGCGAAAACAAATCTTAAATTTACGTAAAGAAATTTAATTTATGTATCTCAAATTTTTGTGTTCAATAAAAGTTTAATTTAACAAGACATAAATTTAAAAAATCAAAAAAACCCGACTGCGAAAAAAAATAAAAGAAAACAACTTTAAACAGTCATAGATCTTAAATGGTCATTCGAAATTAAACATCATAAGAGAAACCTAAAGATGATTTTCAAATACCTGTCGATTAATACCCATTTTGATATAGTTCGCCGACTTTTTATTTTTTTCGTATAAACAAAATTCAATATGGCGGCCACCAGACGCCATGTTGGCCGCCGTATTGAATTTTGACTACTGTCATATCTTTAGTGACACTCCCCGGATTAAGTGCCGCAAAGGAACACATGTACATACATACATACATACATACATACATACATACATACATACATACATACATACATACATACATACATACATACATACATACATACATACATACATACATACATACATACATACATACATACATACATACATACATACATACATACATACATACATACATACATACATACATACATACATACATACATACATACATACATACATACATACATACATACATACATACATACATACATACATCTCAAATCTCAAAATCTCAATCTCAACCATTGCCAGGCAGCTCAAGAGCTTCTTAAGCAAAGCGTTCGAGATTTAAATGTAGATGTCGCTGTGCTGAGTGAGCCATATCGGAACATGGGATCTGTAAATTGGGTTTCCGATAATACGGACACATCGGCGATATGGAACACCAGCACGCTAACAATACGAGATAAAATAACATCAGAATGTGGATATGCCCGAGCCACTGTCTCTGGCATCACACTATACAGTTGCTATATTCCCCCTAGGTATTCTATAGAGGACTTTCGAGTAATAGTTGACAATATAGTAACAGATGCAGTTACAAGAAATCCTGTCATAATAGCGGGTGACTTCAATGCGTGGGCTGTTGAATGGGGCTGCCCCTTGACAAACACAAGAGGTAGAGTACTCTTGGAAGCCTTTTCTGTATTGGGTGTTGTACTCATTAATAATGGAGTTGAACAAACTTTCAGAAGGGGTGATGGTGGATCGGTAATTGACATTACATTTGTCAGTAGCAGCATCACAAGCCAAGTTAACTGGAGAATATCCGACATCTATACTCATAGCGATCATAGCGCTATAATCATAGATGTACAAGATGAACAGCCCCGTGTGATTGCACAAGCACGAGGTTTGACAGGATGGAAGGTAAATACCTTTGATAAGGATATCTTCGCAGCTTGTATGGAGAACATGGAACTGAGTGGTTCAGCTGAAGATATGGCAGTGCAATTAGTAAGTCATATCACTAATGCCTGTAACGTAGCTATGATAAAGCGTAAAAGGTCACCAAATAAGCCCCCGGTGTACTGGTGGAATGATGAAATTGCTAGCTTGCGATCGGAGTGTATAAGTGCCCGAAGGCAGTATACACGAACGAGAGGTAGGTTAGAGAATAGTGTACACCATCAAATATATAAGGATAAAAGGAAAGCGTTGAAGATTGCAATTCGTAGGAGCAAGCGTAGGTGTTTTCTTAATGTTTGTGATGAAGTAGATAGTAATCCTTGGGGCTTTGCATATAAATTGGTAACCAAGAAACTTAAATGTCTTGGTCCATCGCCGCCAAGAGAGGAGCCTCTCCTCAAGGGAATTGTAGATCATCTCTTTCCCCAACAGGAAACTCCGACATGGCAACACAGCTACCCGGCTGAATTTTTCGACATTCCTCCGGTTACGATTGCCGAGATAGAAGGTGCTGTCTCAAAATTTAAAGACAAGAAGGCACCAGGTTTAGACTGCATTCCGAATATGATACTAAAAGAAGCTGTTAAACTCCATCCTGACTATTTTTTGAAAGTAATAAGCGCATGCTTGAGCCAGGGCATTTTTCCAACAATGTGGAAGAGACAAAAGTTAGTATTGTTACCTAAGGATAATAAGCCACCAGACGACCCTTCCTCTTATAGGCCGCTGTGTATGATAGATACAAGTGGGAAATTGCTAGAAAGTATAATCTGTAGAAGATTGGAAAGTTGTGTTGAAGCTAACCGCGGTTTATCAGATAACCAATTTGGCTTCAGGAAAGCAAGGTCAACAGTAGATGCTATCAAAGTTGTAGTAGAAACTGCTGCTCAGGCTATCCAAGGGAAGAGGTGGAGAAATGGAGCAAAAGAGTATTGTGTAGTTGTAACGCTAGACGTAAAGAATGCCTTCAACACGGCAAACTGGGAGCATATTGTTGATGCCTTAGCCAGTTTAGACATCCCAGGATATCTACTGGCAATTATACAGGACTATTTCCGAAATAGAGAGCTAGTTTATGATACTGATAAGGGTACTAGAAGACGAAAGATCATTGGTGGGGTGCCTCAAGGATCAGTACTTGGTCCACTACTGTGGAACGTCATGTACGATGGAGTATTAAGGTTAAACTTGCCGGAGAAGGTAAAGATAGTTGGATTCGCAGACGACATAGCGTTAGTATGTGAAGCAAAAGAGTTACTAGAGGCGGAAACCATTGCAAACGCCAGTATTCAGATCGTAAGGTCTTGGTTGAGATCAATGGGTCTAGCTCTAGCTGACCATAAAACAGAAGCGATTCTGATTAGTAGTCGGAAAAATAGGGAAACCATTAGGCTAAATATTGGCACGTGTAGCATAGAATCCAAGGAATGTTTAAAATACCTTGGAGTCATGATTGACACTCGTCTGTCTTTTCATGAGCACTTGAAGTATATAGGTTCTAAGGCATCAAAAACCTGCTCAGCGCTATGCCGGATCATGCCGAATACAAGAGGTCCAAAATATCTGCAGAGGAGATTGCTAACCAGTGTAGTAAGAAGCATTATCTTATATGCATCCCCTATATGGTCAGGCTCACTGAAATACTCTACATATGTGAATCTGATATCCCCTGTGTATAGGCTGGCCGCCCTGCGAGTATGTAGCGCATTCCGAACTGTATCGGACGAGGCCGCCTTTGTCATTGCCGGCATGAGGACAGTACGAATGGTGTGACTGATATGTGTCTACGGAAGTGGCAAGAACGATGGACAGCGACTGACAATGGAAGATGGACTTACTTACTGATACCTGACATTAGGGTATGGTTATCAAGAAGACACGGCGACTTGAACTTCTACATTACACAGTTTTTGACTGGACATGGTTGTTTTAGGTCGTACTTGTACCGTTTCGGACATGACAGTGTTCCGTTTTGTCCGAGTTGTGGTGGCAATGTCGTGGAAGATGGCAAACATGTGTTCTTCATCTGTCCACGATTTGATAGTGGTAGAGCGTATTTAGAAGTAGTCTTAGGGCGTAGTATTAGGCCGGACAACATCGTTCCAATCATGTTGGAATCTTTGTATAACTGGACGTATGTATGTAATTTTATAAAATTGGTTCTGTTGGAACTTCGTAGGTTAGAAGAGATTCGCAGAAGAATCCATGTAGTTTAGATTTAGGGTCTAGGACCTTTCCCACCCCGAGACGTATAGCCTTGCGGTAGTACCACGGGGAGCATTTGGGTCAGTGTGAAGGGGTGTTTTTAGCGTGTTAAAGTCTCGCACTTCTGGCAAACACCACCACTGCCAGAGTCTTTCGATGATTTTCATCCCACAAATAAAAAAAAAAAAAAAAAAAAAAAAAAAAACATACATACATACATACATACATACATACATACATACATACATACATACATACATACATACATACATACATACATACATACATACATACATACATACATACATACATACATACATACATACATACATACATACATACATACATACATACATACATACATACATACATACATACATACATACATACATACATACATACATACATACATACATACATACATACATACATACATACATACATACATACATACATACATACATACATACATACATACATACATACATACATACATACATACATACATACATACATACATACATACATACATACATACATACATACATACATACATACATACATACATACATACATACATACATACATACATACATACATACATACATACATACATACATACATACATACATACATACATACATACATACATACATACATACATACATACATACATACATACATACATACATACATACATACATACATACATACATACATACATACATACATACATACATACATACATACATACATACATACATACATACATACATACATACATACATACATACATACATACATACATACATACATACATACATACATACATACATACATACATACATACATACATACATACATACATACATACATACATACATACATACATACATACATACATACATACATACATACATACATACATACATACATACATACATACATACATACATACATACATACATACATACATACATACATACATACATACATACATACATACATACATACATACATACATACATACATACATACATACATACATACATACATACATACATACATACATACATACATACATACATACATACATACATACATACATACATACATACATACATACATACATACATACATACATACATACATACATACATACATACATACATACATACATACATACATACATACATACATACATACATACATACATACATACATACATACATACATACATACATACATACATACATACATACATACATACATACATACATACATACATACATACATACATACATACATACATACATACATACATACATACATACATACATACATACATACATACATACATACATACATACATACATACATACATACATACATACATACATACATACATACATACATACATACATACATACATACATACATACATACATACATACATACATACATACATACATACATACATACATACATACATACATACATACATACATACATACATACATACATACATACATACATACATACATACATACATACATACATACATACATACATACATACATACATACATACATACATACATACATACATACATACATACATACATACATACATACATACATACATACATACATACATACATACATACATACATACATACATACATACATACATACATACATACATACATACATACATACATACATACATACATACATACATACATACATACATACATACATACATACATACATACATACATACATACATACATACATACATACATACATACATACATACATACATACATACATACATACATACATACATACATACATACATACATACATACATACATACATACATACATACATACATACATACATACATACATACATACATACATACATACATACATACATACATACATACATACATACATACATACATACATACATACATACATACATACATACATACATACATACATACATACATACATACATACATACATACATACATACATACATACATACATACATACATACATACATACATACATACATGCATACATACATAGGCTGATAAACACAATACCCTTCTTTGCGTTGCGCAGTCGGGTAAAAAGCCCCTAAAATTTGTGCTTGAGGCATCGTAGCTCCTAAGAAGATACACAAATTTTCTCCAATCTCAGTTAAATAAACTCTCCATCAGCTCTCCTTTCAAACTAAATAAATGAAGGAAAAATAAATCGAAATCAATTCAGATATTTGCGAGTTGCAATGCCACAAGAAAGCGTACTCGCTAAACTTATGACGGACCTATTTCTTTCGTGGATGGTATAAACTATTGTTTGGCACTATATCAGTCGTTCTAGCACTTTTACGACACAAAAATGGCACGAAACCAACTTTTTGAAATCCTATCACTGGGGAAATTGAGAGTTTGAGCATGAGAAATCACAAGTCGGTATTATTTCGGTTAAATAGTTTTTAGTACAAAAAAACGCCTCCTTTATCATTATTTAAATTTTTGTAAAAAAACTGCATCTTACAGATGCACGATATCAGTTTCTGATTATATTAATCCGAATTTGCATCATATTTTCAATCTGGCTCATATTTAAAACAACCGTTTCGTTACTTAAAATGTTTGTGTGTTTGTTTTGGGAAAACTAAGCCCATAATACATGGTATGTGTATATGAAAACATTTTCCACCTGACTTGAGATCCGATGTAAACGAATGCTCACTAAAGCGAAGAAATATCGAAACAAAAATTGTTCGATATTTGCTCGCGAATCTAAAAAAATCGAATGATCGCTAAAACGAACTTCTCTCGACAATGTCGCTATAATAAACTTTCGCGAAATTGCCGTAAATTTGTAAAAGCTTAATGTTCGCAGTATCGAACTTCTTTCGATTATTTCTCGAATGTGTAATTTAGACACATGTGAATAAGAAAATTTTCCACGATAGCCTAATGGATGTTTGCTAGTCTGTTAGCATGGGGATTTGCTTCTCTTATTTTACACATCAAAATTTTTCAAAAATATTACAAATTATAATTAATTTTTTTAAATTGTTGTTGTCCGCAGTCTTGTGTATTAAGCGTTACGCTTTTTTAGTACGCTTCAGTACTCAGTTTAATTACTAAAATTGCTTCAGCAACATACACTAAAATAACAGATTAGGTTTGTACTTCTAAGTATTTAAAAGTTTTGTGAACTTTGTGATATAGCATTGCATTCCAAAACGTTTCATCAATCAACCATTATTTGTATCTAAGAACATACATATATTGAGTGTTATCCATATTTTTATAATATTATTGATGTTTTTTAGTGAATACATTAGAAGGTTATGTTAAAATGCATCGAACACTATACATCTAAATTGTATTGCATTCAAAATAAAGTGTGTGTTCTGATAAAAAATATATTGAATTCGTATAAAAATGTATTGACCGTTACGTAAAAAAAATTTTTAAATATAATTTATCCATAAGTTTTAGGATGTCAAAAAAAGCTAACTGCAGCTGAAGGGTAGAGACAATATGTAGAACATATTTGGTCAAACTATGGTGGGCGTGCGACACGCCTTAATCTTAACAGATAGACCTGAAATTTGTTTAAAGTTTGTTTTTTATAAATACTAATATATTTTGGGTATGAGACTATAAGATATCCAAATTAAAATTTTTTACGACCACTCTAGTGATGCGTACAAGAAAGTTGTATTCCAAGGCAGAGATTATAAAAATATAAATATTGCGATGAGTAGCGATAAGATGCGATCTTAGAACAACGAAACAATAGTTCACACAGAAAAAAATGAATGTAAAATCAACATAACGCAATTGTGATTTGAAATCATATTAAATTTACAAGAAATAATTTGTCGTTTAAGTGTGTTACTGTTTATTTGCTTTGTTCATTCCCAGCAAAAATATCCGGGAAGCAGGTTTGTATGGGAGAGATATCGGTACTCTCCCTTACATTTCATTTTAAATCAACATGACTATAAGTTTAATTTCAAGTAAATTTTATTAAAATGAAATTCATTTTATATACGTTGGCTATTTATTTAGTGTATAGCTAAGGTAAAGTTTGAAGCTGTTATGGCCGCAGTGGTTAGCGCGCGGACTATCATGCAAGTGGCACGAGTTCAAATCTTGGCTGAGGCAACCAACTACAACACAAAGTTTTCTGATGCCTATGCTATTAACCATCACGTAAGTAAAATAATTGGTAAAATAGCTACATTAAAGTCATGTTGTTTCAGTTTGATATAACTATAATTTAACATGATTCTTAGTGTTATTTGAATATCAAATTCACGTTGTTTGAAATACCTTTGATTCAACATGATTCCTCCTGTTGTTCCAATACCAAATTCACGTTGTTTCATCTCGTAATAACTTTGATTAAATAGGTTTTTTCGTATTATTTCAGTATCAACTTCATTTTGATTTAACTGTACTGCAATGTTAAATCAACATGAAATATAGTTACTTCAAAAGAATAAATCTGTGTGTTAGTGCCACTTTCGATCAAGACATTATCGATTATATATTTCTAGTTATCAAATTCCTTTTATCTCTATTTGACAAAAGTAAGAGGAATGTTAAAAAATCCCAAGCGACATAGAAGCGCACTTGGTCTTCGTAAAGTAAAGTTATTAAAATCGTAAATTTATTTGAATCGTGAAGTGCAGGAAGTTAATTGCAATTTCAAAGTTCAGAAAATTGGATTTAGTTGTTCATTTGCCTACAAACAACATTAATAAAATTGCTCATTGGCGCGCTTTTTTTCATACCAAGAAGTATGCAATATATATAAATACACTTATGCATGTATTTTCATTTAATTATAATAAACACTCTGTACAACCTAGGAATTTGAACATAACCCATTTACAAATAAAACGTGAATAAATCTAAACTATTGCTTTATTGTATTTGGGCGTTTACAATCTGGTGAAAACTGGGCGCTAGGGCCGATTCCCGCAAACCTGTGATTTTCTTGAATAAGCGCGTATGTCTAAAAATCAATTTTTTAAGGAGACCCGAAATAATTTATTTTTAATAATACGGACTCTGTCTGATTGTTATCGAACTTTTTTTAGACACTCATGTAAACATATGTATGTTGTAAGAAGTTTGTGTAAAAATTTCATTCAAAAGTTCCCTAAGGGTAAGATCCTAGAGAATAATTTAAAAAAACAATTAGCCAAGGACACTAAAAGTGTGTGCAGAAAAAAAGCTTATGTCGATATCAGTTGCTTACATTGAACTAATCCAAGCAAACAAGATGTTTTTACATGAAAAATACATGGGCACAAGTCAGTATACGTTTTTATTAACTGAACAATAACCAACAAATATTTCGGCAATGTGTTCAAAAGTAACAACGCATGTGGCTATGTGCTTTTTTTTTTAACGACAATAAATTGCCTGCACACAATTGTAAATCGACTTAGTTCATTAAAAATGAAAAATATTTGAATAAATTAAGAAGTTGCGTTGTTTTTAGAAAAAAAATCGGAATTAGTCCATGTTATTAGCGAAATTTTTGGTCCATGTAAAAGAGCATATAAAATAATTGTATTTGGCACCAATAACTCAAAATCGACAAAAAATAACATCCATGCTTATTCATGAAAACCACAGAAATGTTCCTTCAAGATTATTGTAAATCATGTTGAAGTAACATAAAACGCTTATGAAGCGAAATCGCTACCGAAAAATGTTAAATTAACCTGGTTTTCGAAAATTTTACAATGAAAATTTTCTGTATGTATGATTTTATTATGTACTAAACAGAGTACGAAAACGCGCAGCGCAGCGCCGCTCCTTTTGCTCTTGGCACAAAGAGCGGAGCCGATTTATTATTGCGCTTGCTCCGCTTCATTATTTACGCGTTGCGCATTAAAGGAGCAAGCGACAAAAAGGAGCATTTTCCTTTCGCATGGCGCATGCGCATGGCGTATTTACAGTATCACAAAATTTTAGTGAATGCAATGGACACTATTTCCATGGCTGTTATTGCATGCCATCGCAGTTTTTTTTTAAGATTTTCCAAACACACCGTATGGCTGAATCTAAGCGCAAATCTCAAAACTGATATAGCAAAAGTGGGATGACAGTACCGGTCCTGGTCTTCCGCCTTAAATGGGTGGGGAGTGCAGTTCGCACTTCCTGTTTAGGGTATTGACCGGAGATTGGGTCGGTGCGGTTCATATCATGCATACGTAAGCAGGTTTGTAAGCTACACCAATAAAACTCTATTTTACAAACCTGCTTTTAGCGAAGCAATAGGTTTTGCTGGGATTAGACATAACAAATAGAATGTAAGCTTATCGTTATTTTAAAATTTATTATGTTCAGCTGTACTCAAAAACAACATTATTATTTAAATCCAGAAGCATTGTTTATATTAAACATGCAAAAAATTTTATAAACAACAGATAGCTTCTTATATGATTATTGTAGCAAATAACGGCCAGAAATGTCTATCCATTGATCTTCGTTTTGTTTGTTTTTAATTTTCTAAATTGGTCCTTAGAGATTTACTCTTTTGCTTTACAATTGTAAAGTCTTTCTGTCCGTGTTTGTTAACAAAAACAATACAAACAAAGCTTTTTAACGAAACCAAAACCTCCCTTTATATGTATATGTATGAGAAATTATACAAATAAAATTCAAGCAATTTATACACATAATGGTGAGCCGGTCATAAATTGTAATACAAACAGTTAATATAAATTAGTTGCTGCTATATCAATAGATGTTTGTAATGGCGTTAAATATATTTTTACATTATTTTTGAAAACAAAATTAATCCCTCATGATTACATTCCATGAATTTATTTCTTGCTACTTATCAGCCTCAGTTGGCTGTTCAAGCCTTAAAGGTCGAAGCGCAATTTGGGGGAGGTATAATGAAGACACCCAAAAAGCTTTTAAGGATTTTGTTAAAAGTTCTTATGGCAAGCATTTGCGAAATTCAATTTCGTAATTAGCATTTGAAAGGTGATTTCTGTAAGTACATATATACTTTATGGCGTAGTTGGTGCCATACTTTAAATATATCTTAAAATCATCCCTTACTTTGTTTGCTGCACATACTTAAAGAAAATAATTTTACATCAGGAATAATATAATATTCTTATAGACTGAAAATATTTAAATGCTCTGCTAAGGAAGATTTAATTATTATCATATTTTTTAATTTTTTATTTTCAGTTAAAATCATGATACATATTTCGTCATGTTATAAGTATGTCTCATTAGCAACAACAGAACCACGAAGTCTGACATACACCTATTAGCATAGTTGGGTGGTTTTGAAAATTTGTCCAATATATATGAATAAAATTCCTAAAAACTGGGCGATTGTAGATTTAGATGCATATGGCCGATTTTCCATTGGGCAGAAAAATTGTGATATCTGCGCTGATCGAGCAGAATCTATGTTTTCTCTAATGACTTTATTCCCTAACGGTTTGAATTATACTGCGGTACCAGTAAAAACGTACTAGTATAATTGAATGTGAAATCAATTAAAAAGGTGTGATTTTTAATTTACAAAATAAATAAAATTCAGGATAATGTTGTAGGTGTCAGAAGTGATACACAGAAAAAATTAAACTTCATTCTGATGAATTGGGCCCTATAAGTCAATTTGTAAATTCACACAAAAATTTTTCCAAATTTGTTTATTGAAAAAAATTGTACTATTTCCTATGACAAAATTGTACAATCACACAAAAATTTTTCCAAATTTGCAAATTTGTTTATTGAAAAAAAATTTTATTATTTTCTATAAAAAATTTTGTTGTAAGATTAAACAAGACATTTTGACTCGAAATTAAACGGGTTTTTAATATATTTCGAACGTATTTGCTTTTGAATCCAAATTGATTATAAGACTAAGAGGTTCATAACGTTTTAAGTCAGAAAGATTTGGACTTGATTAATATTCCGAGGAACAAGGAAAAAATTAACATCAACTTAATTTTTCTACGTACACAGCAGAACAGAGAAGGGAATGAAGAAAAATAAACCATTTGCTACACTAGGAAAATGCAGTTAATATCAAATTGAAAGTGATTTAATTCTCGTATTCAATTTTCACGAAAAAAGTTTTATATATACGAATTGAAATCACATCCAAAAGAGCCACCTGACAAGTAGTGGTAAGCAAAATACACGTGAGCACTGGCGATGGAAGTGTTCCTTGGAATCAGCGCTGCCAGTTTAGCCTTTTCGAAGCTAGATTTAGCATTTTATTATGTCTTTCAGCTTCGAAATTTGCGTTTTAGCTTCTTGGCTTTTTTCCAGCTTTTTTCATTTTTCACTTACCCTCAGAAAGGCTAACTTTTTTCTCCATACTATAAACATTTAGTTCTAGTTTTCTTATTTTTAAGGTATTTTAATGTACTCTTTTGAAGTGGAGCGCCCTCCTCAAAACTCGATTTTTTGCAAAAATCAGGTAATTTCACTTTATAATGAATACAATCAATACTTATCCATCGATTTTCAGGAGATAATACTTATTTTATTTGAACTATATGTGGCCTTATGATCAGTTAATGAAAATGGTAAGTTTTTGCCATTTTAAATTTATTATAAATTAAAAAAAATAAGTTTTTTAGTTCTTAAAGGTTTTAAGTCTTAAAGCTTATTTTCTTATAAGCTTTTTAGTGGTTTTTGTAATTGGACAACTCCTCCCCAAATTATGATAAAATTCCAAATTTTATGTTTATGTATTTTTTGCTTATTAAATAGTAAAGAAAACATTAAGTTTTCAATAAAAAATATTTAGCCTTTTTAAGCTTTTTTTGTGAGATTTAGCCTTTTCTAGTGTCTTAAAGAGCCCAATTTAGCTTCTTTTTTTATAGAATTATAGAATTTGAGTAATTTTATTTTTGTTTCCTATATAAATATATAAATTTCACTTTCGTGACGTGTTTTAGAAAATGAGGACCTTATACAAAATTCAGATGATCACCTCCTAAATGTTCCAGTGGTAATAACGGGAAAAAATTAATACTGTTGGTACTTTTTTTTTTTGCCAGCGACTGTTCTAGAATTTCAGCAGCTCACTGACCACGTCACGGGTGAAAGCTAGTATAAAATATATTGAAAACAAAACACCTAGTTTTTATTGTGAAAAAACGAAAAAATCTAAAATATTTTGTACACTGTTGACAATATTGTGCAGTATTGGTCTCTCAACAAAATAGATTGTTACAGGTGATAAAAATCAATTATATATTAAAAGCTTGGCTATCCACATTTATTCAATCTGAATATATTAAACAATCTTTTTGAACATTATTGTGTATTGAACTGGTTAATTTAAACATATCTACAGACATAGCATACATCGTCAAAGTTTTCGGCAATGTCTATTTGATAAATAGTCATTTATTATATTTCTTAGAAAAATATGAACACATGCATATATATGTATAGAATTATAGAGATTTTCTTAACACTATGTGTGGTCGGTTTTCGTAATTATATTGAAAAATGTATACACTGTATTTTTAACTTTTATTTATGTAAAATCTTTCTTTAATTTTTATGTTCATAAAGTTTCTTTTGTATTTGGACCTTAATAGTCGTTGAGGAAATATGATTTTTATATTTTAATGTCTTCATAGAAATATAGCATAAATTAAATAATCAAAGTGAATTTATTATGATAAAAATTAATAAAGGAAATATGAATGAATTGACCAAATGCACAGAAAGTCTTTACTAAACATTTTAGTTTCCAACAAACACCGTGTACTTTTAAAACGGCCTTAAATCTAATTTTTATGTACGTTTATTATAATATATTTTTGAAGATATTGGTTCAACCTGACTCTGAGATTTATTAAAAATAAGGATATATAAATATGTTTTTTCTTGGTGACGATTTGAAATTTTTCCATGTCCCCTTGCTATAAAAGGGATGTGATATTTACTTGGGCGAACCTTAGATTATAACGCCACCGACAATTTCTAAAAGGAGTCTACTTCAAGAAAATGCCGAACGACGTATACCATCGCACACAAAGCCGGAACTTCCAAAATTCACTCCTTGTTTCTTTGAATTTGAATTATTATTTTTTGGTTCTTCAACCAATTATCAATATATATTTATTTAAAAAGTCTTTGCATATGGTTAACAAACAAACGATGCGAAATAGTAACTCGGTACCGTTAACCGACGCCAACAACTAATCGCATGCGAGAGATTTGAGACGGAAAGCTCTCGAAGGTCAATAAACCTTACAGTGGCTTGGTTGTATTTACGAAGTAATTACCAACGATGCGTGATGTTTGCTCGCCTAGAGCCGACTCGTAAATATGGTTTTTAACATTTAAATATTGCCCATGTTCTGAAAAAGGTATTACGCTTAAAATTGGCGTTTTCGATTAGAAAACGCCAAACAGGTGTTCTGAAAAACGGAAATGCTAGGAATTTGGTGTTTTCAAACCGCTAGTGTATACTGAAGCGGTCTGGTCTATTTTATTTAATCTGCGCCTTAAAGAGAAAATAAAATGATGCACAAATTTAAATTTAATATGTTTTCTTTTTATTTGAATAACAGCTTTTAACGTTCTTTCATGATTTTAGTTAAAACATGCCATTTAAAAATTTGCTTTGAGTTTGTCAATTGTTTACTTATGAACTGGCGATGATTATAGTTTTCTTAAAGCCAGTATAGCAAGCAGGAACGCTGTAGGTATTTTAATTTAGAGTTTATTTGTTTGTTTATGTTTTGTTATAATAAAAAATATGTTTTCATTGCTCGAACGCAACTTCGGAAAATAGCAAAACGCTAGCAAATGGTCCGGTTTTCAGAACATGCCGAAATGCGTTTTTCAAACCGTAAGCGATTTGAAAACGCTGCGTTTTCGAGAACATGGGCGTATATCTACGTAACATTTAAATATTACGCCAATATGTTTGTTTGCGCTAATTTACAAAAATGGAACAACTTAAATGAAATTTAGTGAATTGTTTGGTTGGTTTCTTTTTGAAAGATATGATACTTTTGGGACCGATGCTATCGTTACCCTACGTCTCTACTTAGCAATTTTTATTGCTGGCGATCGCCAAATTCTATATTGAAAGTTGAAATATCTTTTTTAGATTGTATTTTATATAAGAAGATTGGCAATTGCCGCAATAAATATTTCTACGTGGAGACGTAGGGTTGATTTTTTTTCATTTCCCCTAAACTCTCCATGTTTAAAAGCGGTCCGCGGTAAGGCAAAGACTCCCCGTGTCACAGTTAAACTAATAATAATCAAATCAAAAGCTTAATGTAATCAAAAACAAATAGTTTTTTAGATCTAAAACTCAAATTAATTTATCAATTGTTTATCTTAAAAATCATTGTAATAATTTAAAAAGTGTTCGAGGTGTAATTGTAATAAATTAAGAAATATTAATAATTTAGTCACAATTAACTGCATTTTATTTACAATCACATTAGAATTGTGGTGGGAAGTCTGTATTTAATATTGTTTTTATTATTAATAATAATATTTTATTTCAGTGCCTAACTTTCTGTAAAAAACAGCTAAGCGCCATAATGTTTAACTGAGTTTGACAGCGGGTTATTTCAGTAGCAAACGTTGCATAGAAATAATTATATTTAGACATGAATTATACTGCATTCATTTTATAACAACAATTCCCATTGTTACTGCTACATAGTTTGATTTTTTTCTTCTACGAAATACATAACCACGAGTCTTTTGCAAATGAAACAAAAGACTGGCTGACTGACAGACAATGCAATGAAATTACTGTGGACTCTTTGCGATTATGCATTAGAGAATTAATGTTAGAAATACTTTTGTAATGAAAACTTAATTAATATACATAGTTTTATTTAAATATTTGTTGTTTGTTTTCTCAATTACAAAAAGAAAATTGTTTATAAACTGTTGTAATGTTTTTCACATGTCTTCTTTTACAAACATGCATAATATAATTATTTGAGTTCAAAAACTAATTTGTTGTCATATATTTAAAGAGGAATTAAGTAAACGGAGGCAAATATCATCAACACAATAATGTGTTGTCTGCATTCTTATTTTTTTGCTGCAGTGTTAGAAAGTTTGAAGTTTATCGTTTGAAATAAGTACTTGAATTGAGTTGTCTGTTTCTGCTGATTTCTTAACTTGAAATAATTCAAACCAACCAGAAATTAACACACCAACGGATGCCAATGTCATTGACAGTATACATTTTGTTTTTTCTTTCTATCGAGTTTTTAAATTCGAAAAAAAATCAAATGGAAAATTCGAAAAGGGTTAAAGTGTTAAAAGATTTTTTAGAAACACTGGTTTGATGTTGCTGATGATTGTGACGTTTCCCTTTTTGTTTTATGTTGACTTTGTGCCGGCTACAAAATTAAAAACAAAAAATTCAATATAAAAAGAAGAGCGTCAAAGCGGCAAGGGTTAATTTATGAGACGAGATAAGCCTTTATATTTGTATGAATGCATGCATTTGATTACAAATTAGTTGACAATTATAGCACAGAATTTTAGCATAGCATAATATATAACCTGCTCGTCAATCAAATGAGTGCTTATGACCGATGAAAACTCAAAAATTTTAACCTGTTTTTGCATAGATATAAAATAGAAATTAAAAACGCAATCTTAGCTGGATACGAACTCAGTGATGTTAACCGTACAGTAATTACCGTTTTGTACGGTAATTTTAGGCCCCGAAAGGTAGCAAGGTAATTTCATTAAAAATATGGCAATTTCAAAGATGTTGAAGTTTGGAAACTCAATTAACAAAAATAACGATTTCCATACAACATACACACAAATTTAATTTTACTGCTGCATGAAAATCGTGATTTCTATCAATAGAGTTCACTCATTTAATTGTGAATAAACTCAGATCTATTTTACTTAAGCACGGCTTGTTTCGTGGTACACTTTTAAGTTTCTTAATGTTCACCAATATAAATGCAAAATATCATCAGCTTTTTATTGGTTTGGCCCTCCGACCATTTAAAAAAAATTAGTCAGGAGTGGAGTATGGTAAAAATCTCAAAAAATCTATCGTGTATATTTTCAGAAAACTTTCTGTAAACCTTTTTTGTCATATTTCTCTATACCGAGTTTCCGTCATATGCGCCAAAACAATAATAACCTGGCTTTATATGGTTTAAAAGGTATTTTTCTCTAAGTATTCACAATATATTGTTTTGCCTAAAAAGCCGGTTACAAATAAACCCGGTTACGAATCATGTGGTTGGATTTCAAATAAATTGTTTATGAATACTGCTGTTATTTTAATTTTTTCGTGCGGTAATTTCTACTTAAAAACGGTAATTTTTCGAGGGCCGTACTGTAATGAAAAAATAAAATTTAGCATCACTGTACGAACTAGACTTCGGACTTCAAGACATGGTCTCTCTCTCTCTCTCAGTCTCTCTACAATTCAGCCATATCTCACTTATTTTTTATGAACCAAAACTTGTTTAAAACTAGTACCTGGAAAATATGTCAATGTGATGGATTAATTCCTTTTTATATGCTTTTTCGCTGAATACTAAATTCAATATTTTATATATGATGAATTACAGCTTTATTCAGAAATACGCACAAAGGGGAAAAAGACGGAAAAAAATGATCGAAATTGAAAAAAATTTAAACGCAGCATCGAGCGGACAAATCGGTTTATTTAAAAATCAAATTTATTTATCAGTATGTTACCTGGGGCTTCAGCAGAAGGTTAGAAGACTTGGACTATGCCGATGATATCTGCTTACTGTCTCACCGATTCGAGGATATGGAAGCCAAACTTAAAGCCCTAGAAATCAAGGCATTGAAATGCGGCCTGAATATCAATACTGCAAGAACAAAAGTAATGCGAATCAACACTACCAGCATTCAGCAATTCCTCCTAAATAATCATCAGCTGGAAAACATTTTCAGACAACGTAATTTTTTTATCAGCTATTTTAATCGGCCTTACTTTGCTATTTCAGTTAAGGTTTACAAGCGCAAATACAGAAAAAAATTTAAACTTTTCTAAATCTTTGTAGACATACAAAAAAGTATACCGAGAGTACCTTAAAATTGTATTGAATCGTAATACAGACATTATAAAGTAATATTACAACTTTTTTACAACTTTTTAAAATTTGTCTACTTGTTTATACTTCTATATGATTTTGTTGTAATTTGATTCCGAAACCACTTGTTATTAAATTAAAATACCACTGAAGTAGTCTTTTCCAATTTTAATAAATTTTGAAATTTTAATACACTTTGAATTTTGTTATGCATTTTTAATTTTTGAAATTGATCGTATATAGCAAGATATAGCGACCACTGTGTTAAAAATAGCTAATTAATTTACAGACCTTAGATTAGATTATTAGCTTGGAAGACATAAGCTTTCCGACAACGAAAGAGTTTTATCGGTAAAATTGGTCATATTTAACGACATATAGCGTCCACTGTGCTAAAAATAGCTACATACATTTTTTTGTGGATAAGACAATTCGTTTGGAAGATATGATTTTTCCGCCGCTAGATTGGCCTATTTTCCTATTGTGATGCGATAGCATTAAAAATGCATTCGAAGAAAAAAGTTCTTAAGAAATCATAAAAACACTTTTGCATTTTGAGTTCATTTATTTTTAGCTGAGATGACAATATCCACAAATTTTAAGTGAATAAGAATTAAAAAAATTACTATGAGGTTTTAACTGTTTTAGTTTTCTATCGACTCCAGCTTGACGGATAATTCATCTGCTAATGCAATTTTCATTATTTCATATTGTACATTATGCCATTAGGCAAAAAACATGTACTAAAAAGTGTTGAATGTATCATTGTACTACTCAACATAGGATTAAAACAAAATTGGTACAATTGTGCAACAAATTCTAACTGTATAAGTACCAGCAAAACGCAGGATTTCTTAATAAACTGGATTTTCTTTACATTTCTATTATCTGTGTAAAACATAATTTCTTAAAAATCGGACGACATTTGTAGAAATTATGTGCTAATAAAAAGTTCTTGATTTTTATACCCTAGAGCTTATACTTATACTTCGACGGGGTGGCCAACAAATTGATTTTCGCAAAGCTCACAGTTGTTTAGAAAATACTGATTTATTTACGTTAGGCACCACTAAGGTGAGAGTGAATAGCCACTCACCAGTACATTGTGCCTTTTAAAAATATTGCACATGGCCGAGGCTCATACCTCTTGCAAATCTAGTACAATGAACGGCAAATCAAAAGCAACTCCCTTATTTGAGATTTAGATTCAAACCATGGCAACAACGTAAACTTTTTCAAGGCGAATATCATATATTACCGTTGTGGGGTCAGAGCAAAGACTGCTAGCAGACCCACTTCTTAAAAAGCTGCCATAAACTCCTACACTTAAGCCAGTCAGCAGTTGGACCCCTGGTACTGGTCTCGCAAGGCCCTGGTTGGACCCCGAAAGACTGGTAGGCCCCATACACCACATTTACTGACACATTAAAATCACACATAAATACAGAATGCTATTAGTTCACTACTTAGTGCCAGGCCACACAAGCGTTTTTAAAACGCGTGTTTCTGATTTTCGTATTAAATTTGAAAGTTTAAAAATGTTATACTTTAAAATTTAATATAAAATAGACGAAACGCGCGTTTAAAAACGCCCGTGTGGCCTGGCCCTTAAAGTCTACAAATACTGCTTTAGTTTCGCCAAAGGGAGACAACAGGAATAGTTAACGAATGCAACCATATCTAGGATAAATTAAATGCCGAAATTCGTGATAAGGCGGACTTATTTGCTTACTCTGTTATATGCGATCTGCTATAAATGTAACCTATACTGTTTAAGGAGTTTATATGGAGGTTGTGCTCGTATGTTGTATTCAGCTTCTTATAATATGTATTCATACATATTTTATTAATTTTTGTTTTTCTACTCTTTTCATATTATTAACTTTTGTGGTATGTATTTATATAATACAAGATCTTTTTTCTACAATATATATATATATTTTTTTGGTATAACCATAATTTCCGATATACATATATATATTTTTTTTGCAATTTTGTGGTTCTTGCTATTCGGTATGGCCATTACGAAAATATGCATTGTTGTATTATCGGCACGTTTGTGCAATTTTTTTGATTGTCGATTCGCAAGCAAAAAATATGTGGAATTTGTCGTTACAACACGTTTCGTCTGAGGTTGAAAATTAAACTTTGGTTAATCTGTTGTGTGTTGTGGCTGTTTCTAGTGGATTTGGTACTAGTCATTGTTTTCGACGATAAACCAAAATTAAAAGAAGAAGCAAACAATTCACAATGACTGCGAACTAATCAACAGCAAGTGAAAGAACAAAGAAAGGGCTTTAATTGCATGTGTAATACAATACAAAGTTTTAGCAAAAAATTATATAAACATATAATATTTTTTTGTTGTTAGTTTATAAAAGGGGTGTTACAAATGATGATAATGGTGGGTTGTTAGCGGTGGTCACTGTAATTGGAATTCCCAGACAAAAATCCAATTAACATTATAAGCCAGAATGCCAGTAACAGTATTTTACTCAAACTAGTTTTATTGGGCTTACATTTACAAATATAAGGGCTTTTTCATTTGTCAAAGGTTTTATATTGAATACACATTTTATAAAAAATAATTTTACACCCTCTAAGAATAAATTCAGGCAACACCCTTTTTAACACAGATAGAAACGCGAAAAAGTGCGTACTTTTATTTTGAATCCTTTAAATTCTTTTAATAGCTTCAAATGGGAAATATTTGTTAATTACAACCACTTTTATAAACCTTTGCTTCAGACGGCTTGTGCAGCCATTAACTTTAAGTACAAATGCTCAAAATTTTCCTTTTAAACGCTCATGTGGAAATTGCACTTTAATTGTAATAAAAGAAATATCATCATAATTCTGATGATGTTTTAGGCTTAAAGATAACAATTATTATAATTATTAATATAAGAATGTAGTTTTATTATGTTTTAAATATGTATGTATGTATGTAGGTACTCTGAAGGAAATGTCGGTAGTAAAACTGTACTGATTCACTACTGACTACTTATACCCCAGACAATGTTCTGCACTATAGACATTTAACATGTGTTTGTCATTGAGATTCCACTAGTGACTGCGGAACTATTGACTTTCTATGGAGTACGTGGTTCTTATCTGACCACATTGAGACATTGACACCAGAGATTTACTGGTGCATTTTAAAGATTCTAGTCAACAACTATGACACTTTTTACTAGATAAGGCAAAGGCATATTTAACAGGTACGGGCATTACTGAAACACTAGAAAATTTTTTGTAAAACTACCTTAACGGATGTCAAAAAACGGGTGATATTGTGAACGCAGATATCTGAAGTAAATGTCAAACAACACACAGAAGGAAGTCTGTATATGGTGTTTGATAGTTTGAAGTTAGTGGTGATATCATGATCATTTCATCAGTACTACTAAGTTTGACGTTTAATCAAGTGATTCGGCTGAACTAGTGATCGCACCTGTTAGATACACCTTGGGTAAGACAATTAAATTAGATTTTTATGAAAGCTTTTATATTTGCGTTCAGCAGCATGTTTTCAAAATGAGACAATAAAAGTAGTTGTAGCTGTCAAAAACTTCTCTGTCCATTAAAGGTAAAATAAAAAGTGAAAACGAATCGTCTAGTTAACAATGTCACCAAACTTGTCCCCAAAAATGGTTACCTGGAGACACTTGGCCACTGGCTTCCTTCAGGGTATTAATTAGTTCATACTGTTGTTGTTTTTAGTGTGCGTGCTTGGGTGCAGTTTTCACAAAAGATAAAAAAGCCTTATTTTTGTTGTTCTGTGTTGTGTTTGCTTTAAGACATTATTTGTTGTTGGTCTTGTTTTTTGCGTTGTTGCTTTTGTTCACGATTTTTAATTAATTTAAGTATGTCTAAAACATTAATATTAATTACATTATTAAATTTATGGCTGTTGAGTTAAAATGTTAATGCACTTTTAAATTGTTTATTACTTTGGCAAGAAGAAAGATTAAATACAATTTCTAACTGGAGAAATTGTATTATTTCACACTCTAATTTCTTTTGGGAATTAAAATAATTTTATATGAAATTGTACATACAGCCATGTCACAGAATATCATTCCGATCGGAAGTGTTTCAATTCCGTAAGTTGTTTTTCAGAAAACAAAAAAACGAAAATTTTCTTCGTAATCAAACCACTTTTAAATTTAAAAGTGGAATGGAAAAGCACTTTTCTACAGACTTCATTTGCAGTAAATATTGAAAAACGTGCATACTTTTAGGAGTGTCAAATAAATATTTGGTCATGAGCTTTCCATTTTACTAAAAAGCTTAATGTGAGCTCTGCATCTAAAAACAAGAGTAAACAAACGCCTCAGGGTATAAAAACTTTATCATCGCAAAAACGAAATACAAAATAAACGGAATCTAAACCACCAAGAATGTACTTTTTCGGAATGACAACTACGGAATCAAAACCAATACGAACGGAATCTGTGACACGGCTGATAGTCTCATACTTTTCATTAAAAATTAGATCTTGTGTATGCTAAATTCTTCCTAATTATGCCTTAATTCATAAAAAAAATTTCTGACATATAGCAGATTAATAAAACAAATTTTCATATAAAAATTTGTTTTATACTAGGGATGTCACGAATACCGATACCGATATATCGGCGATACTTCAGATTTTCCGATACATAGGTATCGGCGATATTTTACTATCGATACGACGATACTTATAAAATTTTTTTTATAGTTTTTTTCTGACAAACTATTTAGTTTTTGTTAAATTTACCATAAACTAAACTCATTTCGTTATTATTTAAATCTTATTAATATCAATTTTAAAAATTAGTAATATTTTATACTATTATTTTGTAAAAAAATTATTTACCATGAATTCAAATTCAATTCTTTGTTTTTTAAATCTTATTCCAGCAAAAAATACACTCCAAAGAAGTCATGAAAATGTAGAATTCGCAATCCGGAAGTATTGCAAATCTGGATAATTTCTAATTAGTTTTACATATCCTTGCCATTGCAAGAAGTTCTGTTTTTCGATTACCAATCACCGAATTGGAAGTGATGCTCGGACAAATTTCTTTTTCGGTGTTCTATAATGATTTTTCCTCAAGAAAAAAGGATACAAAATTACTAATTTTCACAATTTTTTTTATGCGAGTATGGCGAGTATTTTTTTAAATTATAAAGGAATTAAAATTTTTTTCTTGCTTTTCTACTATTACACTATGCGACAAATAAAGACTTTTGGAAAAACTTTTATTTTTTGTATGGAGGTCTACCCGATATAATGCACATGCATACATAATAATTATTACATATAGGTATGAACAAATAACTCAAAAATGAGCATGTCGAGTCAACAGAGATTAAAATTTTAATGATTTGAATTGGCATAAAAAAGTATCAATCAAAAAGGCATTCTAATCTGAGAAAAGAAATTTGCACATTAAAAACATAAATATATGTACTACATAGCTGTAGGTGGGAGGGAAACTACACCAAGTTAAAATTTTTTTTCTTCTATCAATAGGCGAAATTCAGAACAATTTGCGATGTTTTAGCGGTCTCCTGAAATTTTTTCAAAATGTGACTTAGTGTATTTTAACTCCCACACACAGATATGTATCTATAACTTGTACACTTGTATACAAATATGGATGTAAATTAAATTAGAATTTTACTTATATAGCTGACATAAAAATAAACTTAAGCACAATTTATCAAAATTTATTTTTTTATTATGTATATACAAATAAACATTTTTCTTATGTATAACAAACGTTTTGAAATCTCTTAATTAGTGACCCTAAGTGACTGGAAGTCTATATAAATCATTTTGATAGACCACCACTTTATCGCTACTCGTACCCATACGCTGTGTTTCTGCTCGATGGCTGTCTGACTGACTGGTGGACAAACAGCAGAATAAGATTAAATTAAAAGAAAATCAGAAAATGTCTGTCGATGAAATTTATTTATACTCTTACTTTAATTTAATATAATTAAATGAATACTTATTTATTTAATGCCACACATATTATAGAAAACAACCAACAATAACAATAAACATCATCATTAAAAATAAACATTTAAAAATTATTATAGAATTAATATAATAATCATTTTGTTTTAAAAATTCATATTTTATAAAAACGACTATAATTATTAAGACATTTATGCTTAAACTTAAATTTATGTATGTATGTACTTTTTTAAAAACCCAGTTGGCCAGACTCCCTTGCACGACATTGCCATCTACAATTCTTGCACAAATTGTCCTCTGTCGATTACGTTTTTTAATCGACAACTTAAATGAATCGTCGTTCACCACAATCTGAGCGATAAATTCTTGCATGTTGTCCTCTATTCAACACTTTTGACGACAATGTGAGCGACAATGTCTTTCGTATTGCCCTCAATCCAACATTTTTGAGGACAATATAAGCGATAATGTTTTAATTGATGTCCTCAATCTAGCATTGTTGCGGACACTATGATCGACAATGTCTTTCATTTTACCTTCAATCAAGCAAATGAATATGTTAGCCTCTTGTTGTCGATGTTTTAGGTGGTGCAGCAGCAGGGTGGCAAGCGTAAAAAATTATAAACATGCAGCCTCAGTTCGAGTCCCAGCTACACTCTAAAACATTACTTAAAATTTAGAATCATATATTGTCTTCATTTTTGTTGAAAATTTCTCGTTGTCTATAATTGTATCGATTTTGTAGGTATTTGCAATAAAAAAACATAGTTTGTCTAATTTGACTTCACAAATTAAACATACATATTTAGTTCGTCAGTAAAATGGCAGAAGAAGTATAATATGCCTATGGCTGATAGGTAGATTCGCCAGACTTTCAGCCAGGAGGAAGCTGTTCGTTGCTGCAGGCAGCCAAACGCTTAGCCGCTAGTTTTTTATTTGTTTATGTAAATATATTTAGTTCAAAAATCAACAAAAAGAATGCGTGTCCAATTTTAGGTCGATAATAATGCGTAAAGTGTTGCCTACTATTATCGAGCTAATTTTCAACAAACGTGTTTTAGAGTGTGAATCAGTCAATAATTTAATCAGTCAATATATTAATTTAAGTTAGATTTGTGTGTTAAAGATATCAATGAAGGCGACAAGATAAACCACATGTAGCCTACATAGCCACTGACAACATAATAAGCACCAATATCGCTTTTTTTGCTAAAGAAAATATCACTAATCTGGCTCAATGGCATTTCTAAGAATGTGTTCATTTACATGGTAATTAAAGAATATTATAGAAATTGTCAGTTCTACAAGGACGAGGAAAAGATTAGCGACGGTGTCGCTCTTCTTGTCATGTATGAACTAAGCTGCCATTTGTTCGAAAATTTCCTCACTTATCTGTTTGAGCTGTCGTCGACAGGTCCCCCACGCTTTATCATTGTCGTGGATCTGTCTTGCAAGATGTCTGAAAGACATGGCCAACCGGGAGTCAATGCATATTTGATAAGTATAGCTACTACAGTATTCACTCGAATAATGTTTGCTCGATTAATCGAGTAATTGAAGTCAAATTATGTTTGATAAATTATAAAAATTAAATTTCGAGCAAAAATTAATTCGAGTGAATTACGTCGATTAATCGAATAGCTCGACTAAAAAATTTCATGGAAATTTGCTGTTCAATTCGAACTTTATTTCATACTAATAGACCGCAAGATAAAATAATATGTAGTGTTACCAGCCAAAAGACAAATAAAATTTGTGTCAAAAATAACTTTTAAAATTCTCAAGCTATAATTGCTGCTAAAATTTGCAATTTAGTAAAAGTTTCCTGACATGCTTTGCATAAAATAAGAAATATAACGAAAATAAATTTTTTGATTGAGGATTTTTTATTTGTAATGATTTTTTATTCATTTGTGCGGTGTTATGTACGCTTCAATGTGATACGGTCGCTTTCTTCTTGTGGTTTCTATGCAATACTTCAAATAGTGTTGAATAACTTGACACACTCAAATATTTATGTTATTACCAAAATTTTAATTCATTTAAAGTTTATTTAACCGTCAAAATAAAGATTATTATAAACATAACATAAACATAGTATGAAAAATATTGATTTTTGGAGTAATAAAATCATTATTCGAAATTTTGCGACAACGATATGTATCGAACTATTTAACAGATTTATATAAAATTGGCGGCATTCGACGTATCCAGAAAAACGATTTGACAAGAGCTATTAAAATTATTAAAATGAAACTCTTTTTCGAATATTTTCCTTAACGATATCTCTACACTCTAAAACATTACTTCAAATTTACGATCATATATTGTCTAAATTTGTGTTGAAAATTTCTCCTTGTCTAAAATTACATCGATTTTGTAGTTATTTTATTAAAGAAAAAACCTTTCAAATTAAACATATTTAGTCCAAGTGGAAAAAATGTAACATATGGCTGAATGGTAGATATGTCAGACTATCAGTCAGGAGGTCGCGGCTCAAACCTGCACGCATCCAATCGCTTTTTTTAGTAAAAACATTTTGTTCTAAAATAATGCGTGTGTAATTTTAGGTCGATAATAGTCTGTAAAGTGTTGCCGACTATTATGGACCTAATTTTCAACAAAAATGTGTTAGAGTGTATACACACACTGACATACATACATACAGCATCGTAAAAATAGTCAGAATAGATTCCCATGACCACAAAACTTCAAGATGCGATGAGAACTCGTTTTTCGAAAATCGGGCTGAAATCTGCAAAATTCTAGTTTTAAAGACGGGAAGTTAAGAAAGTTAAATTCAGTCTTCGTCAGCTTTCATACAATTTTAATATGTACTATACGTTGTATAGCAGATTGTTTTAAGTTGTAAACAGTGTTGGTACTTCTACACTTGAGTATGAAATATTTTTTCATAAAATTTTTTAATTTATGTGTTTTCCTTTCACTACGCACAGAAACAATTATTTTACATAATTTCAATGAATGACATTCATGGGCTTAGATTCATTATTTTTCCAAAAATATGTTGATTCAATGAAAATATTCATTTCAATGAAAATATTCATTGAAGTTCACTGTAAAACGGTTCATTGTAATCATTCATTGTTGTTGTTCTTTAACAAAATCATTGAACCAGTTCATTTATTTGACGTACTAGTACATTAGGTCAAAATTATTGAACAATTCGTTGAAACAATGAACTTTTGAATTGAATTTATGCACCTTCTTGGTTCAGTATTGTACACTGTACATATGTAACTAACATTTTTAAATTAAAAATATAATTTCAGCTTGATAAATTATATTTGAGCTTGTAACTTGACAGCATCTAAAATATCTTGACAATCTAGGTCATTCAAGCCCGTCTGGCAAGCCTAACCACATGACATTTTCCAACCCTCAGAGAATAGTAGGATCGTGTCAATAGCAGTCAACTATTTTCGACATCGACAACGCAAATGTTATTTATATACTGTCGATGTGAGCGTGATGTCGATAGAGACTTTTATAATAAGTAAGATTGTTATAAAAATATACGAATAGCATAAAATTTTTTTATATAAAAAATTTTATTTTTATTAAAAATTTTCATTATCTAAACAACACTAACGGCCAATTTTTAACTTGGATTTCCAAAGTCATTTATTTTTAAATTCGTTTTAAATACAAAATTCTGTTTTGCATTAAACACTTAAATCAAAATTAATTCACCAATCTTGGATATTTAAATTCGATTTAAGTTTTATAAATTACCATCTGATTTTGACTCCTTGGTCTTCTTGTACAAACAAAAAATTTGTGGCCGCTGACAAATCAACTTTTGTTGGCGTGAAATTTGGAGCTTCTTTGTCTATATTTCGCTTTCTATCATTTTGTAAGCTGCTTTTATTATTTAAAACATTGAAGCAACTCTTCATTATTCTTATTTCCTAAATGTAGAAAAATATATTTTTTGGAATTTTTTTTGTTTATGTTGAACATCTGCTTATTTGGGACATTTATGGGAAATTTATAATATTTTATGGTGCTACCATATTTTTGCCACAATTAAATACAAATAACTAAATACGACTGAAAAACGGAATTTGTATTTAATTACAATTTAAATTTATATGAAAAGTAGCAAAATAAATATTTAATTACTCAAATCAAAAACTGGCGATAAGCCTGAAAACACATTAAATAAGACAAAGCAGTTTTCTCTTTTAAGTCAAACCCACTCGTATGATTATAACGCACACCAACAAAATTTGGTGTGTGTTGTCTAATAAGAACTAATGTTCTGTTGTGTGTATAAGTCACAAAAAAACAGGTTTGTTTTATTCGGTGTGGGGTCAGCCTTAAACTTTGTATTTATTCATACTTTGCAATTTAGTAATATTAGCTAGGTCGATTGCATATTCTGTATTATACTATAGTATACTAAAAAGATATGTAAGTATTTGTTGTTTTTATAGTGGCTGTAAAACAGCCAACACCTTTCTGAAGGAAACTCTCAATTGATCTACGCAGCTCAATGGGCGCACAACTTCCAGTTTGTACTAGTACTTTTTTGCATCACCATGATAAATAATAAGTCCACTTATCATTTTAACGCTACTTTACAAAAAAAATTTTAATTTTCCACTCTATTGTTGCTACCGCCCTCAAAAAAACTTTTTTTATATATAACAGAAAAAGTTTACAGTAATAAAATTAGCATTTACGATATTTTTATGATCTATTTACTACTTCACGCCATCTTATAGTTAGAATAATTATAATTTGCTATAGCAATACAAAAATTTTGAGGTTTCAATTGTTGTTCCCGTGTGTAAAAAAAGACGCATACAGCTGATAAGAGCAGGATGAAAATGATGGTTAAATTAAGAAAAAAATATAATTGATTTTTAAAAGAAAATACTGTTAAGACCCATAACTTACAGTTGACTTTTATAAATAATTCGCATTCACATTTTTATTTTTAGCAAAACTAAAAAAAAGTGATTGAGGTGATATTAAAATAAACTTCAAGTAAATTGTATAAGAAACTCACATGAAGGTGCGTGTTTTGGAGCAATATATGATAAGTTTAGCATTTCAAACACATTTATTTTAAAGGAAAATGCATTTTATAAAAAACCATTAACAAAAAAAGTTTAAAACAAAATTATATGTAAAATTGCTTTCAACACTTTTTGTTTGTACTGTTGCTTGAACCAATAAAACGAAACGACAATGTCTTTATTGCCTACATGATCATCAACAACAGCAAAGTCATTGTTTTAAGCAATAATTTCCGAAAAACAGAAAAATATTAAAACAAAATTAAATAAATAAAAACTCGTTATGGTACGTAACAGTAGCTAAGTTGCGTGTAAAACAAGCAGCACGCTAAAAAAGTTAAGAACAACATAAAGTATGCAGTTGGATATCTCAAGTTGTCTGTCAATACCGGCCATATTTGTAGCAATAACAAATAAAAACTTCTTCCTTGTATTCAAAGGAATCATACTGTCATGGTCCCAGCAAACACACAGGTTTGATCCCAAATTGGAAATTTTTATATCAAGCTTTATCTTTTAAATATAATTTGAATGAACATTAGCTATGACATAGTGATATATGGAGCTTCTTAGCAATAATATTTCGAAATGGTACAACCTCTTATTTTGTGAAGTTTGAAAGCAGGGGGCACAAAATGGGTGTGGTCGGGTAGGGGCAAATGGCGGCTCGTCGAGGTCAAAGTCGAAGGAAAAGGTGAAAAAATCCACAAAATGTCCCATAATGCCGCGGTCACCCTTAGAGGGATGAAATGTGAGACCCGCCCCATTAATTTTTTGTCCCCAAATTTTTTTCTAAGCTACCTACTCCCTATCACCACTCCTTAAGGGCGCTCCCATGCAAAAGTAAAATGTTTCATAAAATTGTCTTGAACTGTTCTAACTTCCCCATGGGTTCCCGCAGCGGTGTCAAATGTATAACTGACCCCTTATTTTTTTTAATTCCAAACTTTTTTCGGAACATTGTTACCTTCTATATTTAACCATTAGTGTGGTTCCTATACACACACATTCTTTTATTTTTATAATTTTTTATGAAATTGAGTTCAATTGTGAACCTTGGTAATTTATTAATAAATTCTATTAATTTATTTTTATAATAAAGTGTATATTTTTTCCTATTTTCGACAACGGCTTGCATCAAAAATATTTGTTCTTCCTCGTTACGGGACAACACATTGTTGTAGACCTTTATTAATTTCACGCCTGTTTCGCAACATCGTTGACAACATGCAATTGACGCAATATTTCTAGCACTGGCTGGAAGTCTTCCTGCTCTTCCCAGGTTTCTGGGTCAGTAAAAATTAAAGCTTTTGACAATAGTAGACATCATGCAAATTTAACTACTCTGATGTACTCATACTCACAATAACTGTTGTCCAAATTGACCCCTTTGAAAAAGTCAGATAATTACAATCGTGAACACAATTTTTGATAAAATTTTTTTTGTATTTTAAATTAAACGCCCTTTTCTTAAATACATTTTTTTTATTTAACAATAAAATAAATAACACATTTATTTTAAAGCAATTTGAGAATAGCAATTTGAGAATAACAGTTGATATCGAATTAGCAAAATGTCTTTCGTCAAACATTTCATCAAAAATAAACGTCAATCTGCTTACAACACGTCTTCACGAGGCATACATATAAGCTTAAAATTTTTAAAAAATTACTGTGTACAGTAAATGTTTGTGTTCGAACACATCTTTGGAAATTGATGTTCAAACACAAGCCAGACCAATTATGTTAGAGCACAAGCTGTCAAATTTAGTATGTATGTATGTAGTGGTTTCTGCATAATTTCATCGGTCTTATAAAAAAAAGAAGTTAAATAAAAAAATGTTTCAATTGTTAGCACATTATTTATGTTGATATTCCCAAAATTTTTATAAATAGAAATATGTATATGAAATATTTATAAAATGCCATGTAAATTTATATAAAAATTGTGCAGACATTTTTTGTCACGTCATTCTGCCGGCATTATTGGATATGTTCAGAAATAAAAATTGCACGTCTGGACGCAGTGTTAGGTTTGACAAATGGTTGAGTATAACGTTCAATATCAAACGATAAAACCATCACATAGAGTTGATATGCCCCAAGTGTGTGTTGGGATAAAATTGTAAAAACACACAAAAACATGTAATCTTAACTTTTACAACATTTTCTTGTTTGATAAATTCCCCCATGAAACTCTAGCAACAGCGCCACAATTTGTAACCCAAAGACTGGTTGTGAATAACCAAAGCTTCACCGACACTGCTCTTGTTAAAAGCTTCATATTACTAAAGGCACCATGGATATGCTGATGAATGCTTTTACACATATCCATGCAATTACAAGTGATACGATCGCGTCAAAGTCATTCATTCAGTCTGAGGCTGTAGCCTATGCTTTATTTAATTTCAAATAAAATTGCATTATTTCTTCTTTTTCTGCAAAGCACAAGTATTTTATGATTTGTTTCATTTTGCAATAAGATTACAACTCATGATGGAGATACAATGTGCATATAAACACATATCGTTACCTTAATATAGAAGGACCATATATAATTTTTTTACATCGAGTTTTTTGCATATTTCGATAGATAAAGCTGTAATGTTTCGAAAAATGCAAAAAAACTCGATTTTAAAAAAATTAGTTAGGACCTTTCTATATTAAGGTAACGATATGTATGAACATAGATGTTGTGGGCTTTCCCATGGTAATCACTTCATGTACGTGCTTGAAACGATTGACCATCGGCTCATATTTCCACTCCATATTTATTAATTGCACAAGTATTGTATCCACAATTTAGTTTGGAGTTTCAATATTTTAATTGATTATTTATTATTTTAAAACTGAAAAATTGCTCGTGGACTTGTTTGTTTGTTTGTTTTTGTTGTACAGAAAGTTTCATAAAGTGAAGCAAAGAAATAAGCACATTTATTCTCTGATTCACAAACACGACGAAAAAAAGATTATAAAATTATTTCTTGTTTCTCAGTCTGGCCCTTAGACGTTGAAGTGACGGGAAAGCAAAAATCACTATACAGATTTAAAAAACAAAAACTTTTGTTAAAGAAGAAGAACTGCGCTGAGAGAGAATCAAAATTAAATCTGCAGTGTTTAAAATAGTGGTATAATATTTGAATAAAATTCTACATTTTTATAGAAGAGGTGTAATTGAGTTTTAATGAAATCGTAGAAATATCTATTATATATAGTGATAGCCAAAAACTTAATTTTCTTGGCTATTTATTCCAGATTGCTAAAAGTGTTAGGAGAGTTAAAAGTTAAGAGTACCAATTTTCTTAGACGATCGCCAATAAACTAGCATAGTTTACAATTTTTTAAGTAGCATTCACTCTTAGTATTTCATCAACGGCTAGAGACGCTTGAGCTAACTTCAGTCGTTTTCGCCTTTTTTTTATAAATTTTGATTAAACAAATAATTTAAAATTTTACACAAAAAAATAATTATTATTTCGACATAACTTCATAAATATCTCCGAAACTATGACTTGAAAGGAGTTCGTTATACTCAAATAGATGATCAATATTCCCAAGGAATAAATGCAAAATCAACACCAGTTTAGTTTTTAACGTATAAATCAGAACATAACAACTCTGTTTTCGAAAGTCGCTACAGTTTCATTATCAGTGCTCATATGTACCGTGCTTAGCAGCACGTGTAAGGTGGCTCTGTTGAATGTGATTGCAATTCTTATATCTGTAGGTGCGAAGTTAAATATACCAAGTCAAATTTTGCAGCGCCTCTGGTCTCAAGTAGAATCATTAATTTGTTTAAGCTGTATAGCCATTTCATTAGTTTTTTTACTTCTCCGACGATTCTGCTACAATAGTGATGCGCAGAAAAGAAAAATCAATCCACCCGTACTTATATTAATTTCAAAAGTAGAGTAATCGCGGATTTAATGAAGTACAGAAAGATTGATTCAAGTACGGAATATTCAAGTGCAAAATACTTCATTTAAGCCTGATTCGGCTTTATTCATGTTTAAAAAAATCTTATTTTAAGTACGACTATGTTTACTCTCTTGACCAAGACTTTCGTTAATGATATCGATTTCTCATATATCCCGAACACTTATCATGTAAAACTTTCGAGAATGGCACTAAAAAATTAATCGAAACAAGTTTTCCTGTTGCTCAGTTTTGTTTCAAAAGCATTAGATTTCGAAAGTTCTTTAGCAATATCAGAAGTTAACCAATATCGAAGAAATATCGATACCGCAAAAGGCAGGAAAAAGTAACTTTGCAGTGTTGTTATCTATAATTTTTAATTTATTTATTTTACATTCCTATTCACAGAAAGTATTGTGAAAGTATTAATTTAAATAGTAAAAATAAAGACCTTGTATGTAGTATGTAGACGATCATAATAATTCTGACTGGCAAAGAAAATGTTCAAATAGGTATTAGCTGTACGTTTTCTGATGATATATGGAAATATTTTGCATGGCACTTCCTAACTTGTCTGCGAATTCATCCCGTTGTGATGGAATCAGCTGCGAAGAAGGTAAGCCCATTCAAAACCACGTTAAAAGCCGAGATCCAAAAAGCTCATATAAGTTTGATTATGTCCTTTTTATTAATGATGGTAGCCCGTGCTAATTTTTGCACAAAAAGAAAACATATGCTAAAAAATTCCTGATATACCAAATTTTATACGTTTTTGGGCCTTTTGACAGTTTCGGGGATTTTAAATCGATTTTAGACCTTGCTATCTTCTCAATGTTAGTAACTCTGAGAATTTTCATAATTTTCACGATTTTTGCGGAGTTTGGTACATTCTTTACATTCTTACTGATGCTTCATACAATTTAAAACTTGTTTCCAAATAAGCAATTTCCGGAAAATTGTCGCCATTTACGCAATATAGAAAAAATGTTTTTAAGTTTTTGACCCATTTGCAATGCAACTGATTTTTAGACAATAGTAGAACTTGTTACCTTTCCGCTGTTTTTGCAAATATTCGCCATTTTTATTTTAGTTTTCGCGCTTTTAAGCAATTTAGGACTTGTTTGGAATTTTGAAAATTTTTCGCGAACTTTCGCCATTTTCGCAATAAAATTAATTTTGTGCAAGATTTTATTATTTTTACAGTTCCAAAAGTTTTTTTTATTAAATTTTTTATTTTTCTAATTTTTTTCAATCTGCGATGCAAGCGAAGAGTTCTAACATATCTGCGTTTCCCAAATTGTTAGTAATGCTGTGTGTACATGCACAAATTATGAAAAGATAAAAAAAAATTTTCACTATCTGCAAAATCTATATTTTTCATAAAAAAGTTGCTTTTCATAAAATATATTTTTCAATTTTACAAATCAAATGTCATAATAACATAGGATGATAACTAAAAAATTTTTTTGTGCCTATGTTGCGAGAATACAAAGTTAACATAGTGCCCACACCTGAAGAATTTTCTTCATAACACCTTATATAACGCTGCACAGTGGTTTGTGGCAAAAAAAATTTAAATAATTCAGTATCTTCGTAACTGCCGAAGCCAGTGACATGAAATTTTACATGGTTATAGCTGAGGTGTTGTCCGTCTTAAGTTTGAAGAGTTTGAGGCGCTGGCTCCTTCGAGAGGCTCTAGGGGATCCCAAAATTGGTAACCTCGGGTATTTCAAACTTAAAAAAAATCGCCAAAATTACATTTCCAACATTTCCAATTTCCTATTTTGGAATCTGCTATCAAAGCCCTACATTTGCCTCACTTGCGGTTTGAATTTCTCTCCGATAGTTCAAAAGCTACAGGCCTTTCAAAAAAAATTGCAAATTAGGCGATCTAATTCAGGTATTTTTTAAACTGTAAAGTTGTCTTAAGTCGCAAAATTATACTAAAAAATGGATAATAATCTGCACAATTCAACAAAAATTTTCGAATATACCGAATCAATTTATCTTAATGGACTGAGAAATGGCAGCAGTTTCAATTGTACACTTAAAAATATTTAATAAATTTATTATTTGACACATTGTCATAATTTGATTTTAAATGAAATTTATAATTTAAAATCAAATTATGACAATATGTCCAATAAAGAATTTCTTAAAGGTTTAGCTTGGATTTTATTTTTCATTTTGCCTTATACATACTTTTGTTGTTAGCCAATGGATTTCAAATTGTATAAAGGTGTAGACAAATGAAATAGATTCATATCGAACATAAATTATTTGCTGGGTTTTGTATAATTTTCAAAGCCTATTATGTTTATTTTTGAAAATCATTTACATATTTGTGAACTCTCAAATACTTTTTGAAAGTTTGTACATGAGATAAAGGGTTTGTAACTGTTCAAATTGTGTGTGAAGTCTACTGACGATTTGGCAAAGCGCCAATGAAATGCATACAGACAATGCTTAAACTCCAGCAAATGAATTTCATTTAAAAGCAAAGTATATGAAATATATATATTTTTTAATATTTTAACTTACGCTGAAGTCAATCAGATTCGAACACGAAACCTCCAGGCTAAAGGTGAAGGTACATAGCATGTGTTCAATGCGCTAATGCGAGGATACAGACTTCTGTCAAAAAAGTCAAAATAGTGTGTTTCCATAAGACAAGTTACAAAGAGAAGTTTGCGACGCGCGTACCTCGCAAAAAGTTGAACATTCTTCAACTTTCACGCGTTGTATACAAAAGGAAGGCAAGTGCTGCCAGATTCATATGCTAACATTTTTTCAATGAAAATAAATTATAAGAAATAAATTTGTTATTAAACAATGGATGAAAAATTCATGAAATATATAAAGGCAAATAAAACGTAAAGGCAAGACAAAAAATAGCGGGCAAAAAGCATCAAAAGCGTGGAGTGTAACTTGCCATTTTTAAAGCGTTAAAAGTTCAAAAATTATGAAAAGCGTAGGCGCGTAACGCGTGGTATGTACCTCCAGCTTAAGAGACTAGCACACATCCACTAGGCTATCGCGGCAAATGTTTTTCTATTCAATTATTTTACATATGTACAAACGTTTTTGTTTATTATTCTTTAACTTGCGCTGCAGTCAGGCACCTCTAGGCTAACAGACTAGCGCACATTCACTAAGCTATCGTGACACATTCAAGAAATTATCGAGAGAAGTTTGCTTTAGCCATCATTCGAATTTTTTTATATTCGCGACAAATAGTGCACAATTTTGTTTCGAAATTTCTTCGCTTTAGTGAGCATTCGTTAATATCAAATCTCAGGTCAAGTGGGTATAAACTTTATGCACAGTCGTTCTCGTACTGTGTTGTGTTTGTTTCCTTTGATGATAGCCAAAATTCACTATTGTGCTCTTGCTGTTGTTTTGTTCTTGTTTATTTTCATTGCTCGGGCATAGCAGAAAAACCTCGTATTACATGCTTAATTCAAGCCCGCTTCAAACTTGAATCCGCCGCGTACTTGAATCAGTCCTACTGCGTATTTTAGTCAATCCCGTGGCGTACTTATTTAATCCCAGAATAGAGTTGAAAATTGATATTTTTAATACTTAGTTAATTTAATATTTTTAATTACTTGTTTTAATTTAAAATTTATTTTTGTTCATTCCTGGGACCTGTTTCTCAAAACTACAAGTTACAAAAGAACAAGTAAAATACATACAAAACAACAACAAAATTTGTAAAAGTGTTGTTGTTTTGTGTGTATTTTACTCGTAGATTTGTCCACTCGTAGTTTTGACCACTGGTATTGAACTTAACTCATCGTATTTGTAAACCAACGCCTTAGACAACCCGGCTAAATCTGCACAGAAAGAATGACAGGTAAAATACTGTACACACCAGTAGCATGTAATACGACGATTGTCGGCACTGCATGCACAAACAGAATGACCAACAACAACAAGTACAAAACATTGGATTGAAGCTATCAACAAGTTAGCAACTACCAACACGCAACGACTGTGTATAAAGTTTATAAAAATAGACATACTTAAAATAAGAATTTTTGTAATCAATTTAAAAATTTTGTACTGGATTCAAAACTTTTTACATGATTTAAGAATTTTATTCCGTTTGCAGCTTGATTTAAATACATTGTAGTGATATTCGTACTTAAATTTTTGAGTTCGACTCGTAATCAAAGTAAGTAGAAAATACTTCAATTTAGTACGGCATTTTTCTTTCTGTGTACTCGTTTTTATATAGATAACAATTTGTTCTTGATTTCAAAATTTATGTTAATTAGCCAATACTGTGTAGAAAAATTTACAATAAAAATTTATGTAAAATATTAAAAACCAACCGTTAAAACAAATCTTAGTTTCTAGTCGTTTATATAAACTAAAGTGGAAAAAAAATTCTTGTGAAAAAAAACAAAATATTAAAAGATAATGAAAAAATGTTAACTAAAATAGAAACATACGACTTTTTCATTCAAACTTCTCTCTCTTAGCTAAATTTTTTACCCAATATCAGGTAAATTTTTCGTTTGATCCTTTATGAATTACATTTTAACTCGGGCTCTTTCAAATAACCAAACCTTTGGCCCTTATGATTATTAGGACTAAAAAGTTTACGGGGCCAAGATTTGGCAAAATAAGATAAAAACATTTTTTTTACTTTTATACTAAAATGCTACACAGAAAGAAAAATGCCGTACTAAATTCAAGTATTTTCTATTTAATTTGAGTACGAGTTGTACTCAAAAATTCAAATACGAATATCACTAAAATGTACTTAAATCGAGCCGAAAACGGGCTAAAATTCTTGAATAGTTAAAAAAATCTTGAATCACGTACAAATTTCTTGAATTAAGCACAAAATTCTTATTCTAAGTACGCATATTTTTATAAACTTTATACAACGTCGTAGTGTTTTTGTTTGCTTGATATCAGCGGAAAATAGAAGGAGTACCGATGCCTTATATAAGGCCTCTCTACTCCTTCTTTTGCATTACAAGGACTGCTCGCACCGTTCCATACTCATATATTTTTCTACACACGTTTTCATTGCGAGGAAGGTCTTTCGTTTGTTAATTATGGAAGGCCTGACAAAAGACTTTCTAAAAATGTCATTTTGGAGGGTTTCTAAGGAAGGTCTGTCAAAAAGCAAATGGAGGTACATTTTTTTAATCTCGGTATTTTTATACCGGCCTTTTTATTTCTTCGTGTTAGAGGGCTAAAAGATATTTCGAAAAAAAGTAAGATTTTGTTTGTATATAATTAAGCTAGATGCAACATTATGGAGGCATTTGAAATCGATTGGATGATTTTTTTCCCTCAATACGTCGACGGTCCGCCCTACTGTACATAGCAATTATAGTGGGTATGGGAACCAAGCTTTTTTCCATAGATTTTATGACAGAAAGAAAAACGCCGTACTAAATTCAAGTATTTTCTACTTACTTTGAGTATTCTTAAGTTGTGTACCTATACAAAAATTCTTATTTCATGTACTACTACATACATATTAGTATAAACTTCAGTCGAATTTTGTGCTTATGTTGTTGTCTTGTTCTCGGTTATACTGTTTCTTCGTTCAGTGCCGACTAATAGCTAGTGTCCGACCGAACATACTTTTTTCAGACCAAACGTACTTTTTTCAGACCGAACCCGAACTCCGGTAAAAATTTTAGAACCGAACCCGAACGCAATACCGGACGCGAAACCGAACTTTTTTTTATTGAAAAGAAAAATTTTAACTTAACTTTTTTTAGCTATGACTTAATTATTTAACAAATACGAAATTAACAAATTGGTAGTGCGTAGTACTTTTTGATTTTTGTATTTTTGTACACACACATTAATCTATAAAATTTCACATATATGAAAAAACTATGATTCTCAAAATCATAAACATCCTTTCATTGCATAAATAAAAAGATGACCAGGTACAAAATTCAAGCATTCATTGTACAGAAAACAGCATGTCTAAATATTCAAACTATAATGCACTTTTCGTCATCTGCCGATAAAGGATACTGTTTTATGCAACAAACCATGTAATGTTGAACAAAAATTTTTTTGAAAAATATGAATTTTATCTATTGAAAAATAATTACAAACAACAAAAGGGTTTTTATGGCAAAGCAGATGCACGAAACGCCAAAGAGGGAGAAAGTACTATTTTTATAGTTTTTGTTTTTGAAACGGCAGGTACCGAAAAAAAATTGTGCACAGAAATAATGTTTCAAGGTCATCTATGTTTCAAAAAAAAATCTACACTTCCATTTCTTGTAACTCTTACATATGTATTTATGTACCTTGGAATGTCTTGGGAAAAAATTAATAACTCTTTGGTGACAAAAGTGAAAACATCATATTCCACACATTTATCTTTCTAAAACATTTCAATGTCACTGTTATCATTAACTTTGGCAATGAGTTAAAATTTACTTTGGCGTTTTAATAGTTTTAACTTACCATTAAAATCTCCGCACACTACGCGCTCAAAAGGACTTCCCATCCAGTCTAAAAAGATAAAATATAAAAAAAGTATTAGTATATTATAATTTTCTTACGGCTTGTTATAAAATCATTAGTTAAAGTTAAATTAAGGGTTCAACTCTTCTGGTTATAAAGAAGAACATAATGTCATATTTCCGTTAGGAAAATTTTTAAATTATTAGGATGTGGTCAAGTCAAGGTTGTTGGTAGATATTTACAAATATTTAAAATTAACAGAAAAATCAATGAATAGTATTATAGTCAAGTTTAGTGACGGTAAGTATTGCTTAATGGGCAGGAAGTGGTAAATAAGTAAAATTTTGCTAAGCGCCCTTTTGGGTTTTATAGAAAGAGAAAAAAATGTGTGTTATATTATCATAGCCTGGTCAAATAAGCAATAAAGAGGGTTCAACCTCGGAATGAGAGATAATGAGCTGAAAACTCGGATACAAGTTTACTTTGACGTTCTAAAAGTTTCATAAAAATTCTCATGATATCCCATGCCTGCGTTGTAAGTTATTCAAGGTCAAAGGTCACTAAAATCAGAATTTCAGGAGTATTTATGTTTCTATAGCTCTAATGAAGTCAACTTCTACTATAAAAATTGTAGAGCAAACACTTGTTCATGCCCTCAACGACGACAGAGCGTCGTTTCGATGCTGCAATAAAATTCTTCTTAATATGCACTTTGCGACACCTAACATGCACATTTACAGATTTTAAAGTTTTGAAGAATTATGTGGCCTTTAATTTATTCCATGCTTGCAGTTTTTAAAATTTCAAGCCACCTACTTTCTACGTTCACAGAATCATATCCTATAAGTGCCTTCGCACATATGAATCACAAATCAGCAATAATTTTTTTTAATTGTGCTTATGTCGCACAGTGCTGTAAAAAAAAAAGTGGTAACAAGTATTGAACTTCTAAACTATTTAACGGATTTGTATAAAAATTGGAGTGGTTAAAGGGAGGAGCCTGGCTCTCAGAACCGTATCTATTCAAGTCTTTAACTGTGGAGCCACAAGGGGTGAAAATTGACTACTTCGTGTATGAAAAACATTGTACGGGTTGTAACTTTCGTAAATAATAACCGATTTGTAAAATTTTAGGGACGTTAAACTTTGCTAGACAAAATAAAGAAAAAGTGTTTTAACAATTATATTAATTAAGAGATATTGCACCTCGAAATTAAAGTTAAAAATTTTTTGCCTCGATTTTTTGGCTTTTTGGTTGTGTCTTTTTATTAAGCATCTGATATTAAATTATAGTACTCGTATGTATACAAATCCATTAAGTAGTTTAGAAGTTCCATACTTGTTACCACTTTTTTAATTTACACCACAGTGCGAGGAGATTTAAACGACTACTCCAGGAGCGAGCGACAAATTTGGTCAAGTAAAGCTTATCGTACTTGTTTTAGGAATTCCAGGAGAAGTAATCCCAATTTTTGTTTGTGATACATGTTAGTGTTATTCGTACTTAAATTTTTAAGTATGACTTCTACTAAAAGTAAGAAGGAAAGAGTAAGATTTTGAGCGCTTATTTTCTCTTTGTGTGCTCCAAAATTGTTGACAAATCAGGATTTATTTAGGAGTCGTTATGATATGCAACTTTTTCATATACACGGCGAAATTTAAGATAAATATGAATCATATAAAAGTCGAACATTATAGCTACCTCTAAAAATCTTTCGGTTGCTCTAAATTTTGATATATAAAGTTTTTTATAATAGAATAGAGGCAGCCTTCGGAAATTGATTTAGCATTTACAGATTTCATATTTTCTTGGAAACATCTTATGTGCACGTCAAAATTAAATAAACATAAATTTCATATAAAAGTTTCAAATTAGTGTGAATTCATATATTACCGACCGCACTATTTTTTTATTTAGACTTCATGAAGACAGAAAAATATATCATCTGCAAAATGGCGCAAAATTTTGAACCAGACCACACTTAAAACATCCTAAAATTACTGCCATTGTTAAGAAACGTTAGTTAAATAGTAGTGTGCTAGTAATACGCTGAGTTAAGTCATTTATAATATAATTCGAAATTGCTTTGTCATATTCAAAAACTTACTAGCTTATGTTAAATTTTGCAAGAATAACCTCACTTTCCAAATTAATCACTCCTATCGCGAATAACAAGTAAAATTTTTGTTCCCATGAAATTTTCATTTCCCTTCGAGGGAAATTTGCTATCGTGAAGTTTCCGTGAACATTTTTTTCCGCTATCAGTTCTCAGTGAATGTAAAAAAGGAAAGAAACTTAACTAATAAATTAAAAAGTAAAGAAATTTTTGTTTAAATTTAAAAATATACAGAATTGGAATTATCTTTTCATTCCATGAGGAATCTGAACAAAATCGAATTGTTCGTCCAGGTTTACTAGATGCATCCAATCCATTGGAGTACCCGAGAAATTGTAAACAGCCTAATTCAATCAAATAGTCTTTGGTGTTAAATTATATTCTCTCAAGAGTGAATAAAATTGTTCTTATATATTTTGGACGTGATCATTTGCTATTCCATCACCTAAAACTTAGTTCAAGTGTGCCGGAAAGGTGTTGCAAGGAGTTACTGTTAAGATAAATGTGGAAGTACCCTGCGGTAAATGGAACTGGCACAAAACAAGTCACGTGACCGGTCCCCAGGTGGTAGGGACCAGTCCGAGTTCTAACACTTCCTATGAAGCGGACCAGCCACTTTTACATGGGGATGGCCTAGGATGGGGTTAATTGATACTTTGTATGCACCTTGTAACTTGTCTCTGAACTATCTTATGGAGTCCTAATCGGTGTAGAATAATATAGATTATATCTAAATATTATTCCCAAACTCAGCTGTAATTATCGCCTAATTTATTTTTGTATTGATACAAATCCAAGTAGAAATTGTATTTTATTTTTAAGCGGTGTCTTTGATAGGATTCGAACCGACAACCTCTGGCATGAAAGGCTAGTGCACTACCCACTCGACCACAGGGGAACTTATATTTCAATGTTGTAAATACCAGTTAAGCTGGAATTAATATCTGAATATAGTTACGGAACAGGTTCCTGAGTGGAATGGCAGTCTCATTGAAGGGATACAATTAATATTATATAGATACTATGTAATAGGCCTTTGATCCAGGTGCGTCAAATTAGTTCAGTGCCGTTTACTAATATACTAGCCTGAGTACCAACTAAATTGACTGAAAATGGTTAATATGTGACCATTAACACAATGTCTTTTTTCACCATTCACTACTCCTTATTTTTGGTACCACTCTCACTTTCTCAAGTCATGGGACGAGTACTTTTGGATCATTTGTCGCCAAATTTTCCGCAGGCTATTAATAAGATAAATGAACACTATTTACTGAATTTGTCCTAAAAATAAATATTTATAAGCTTTAATAATTTATTGGAAGGATAAAATAGCAATTACATGATATATTTATTCAGTTCGCCTGCTAAAATAAAGTGAACAAAAACAAGGGAAAAGTGGAAAAATCCACGTGAAAAAAATCATTCATAATAAAGGGAATTTTACGAATTTTTGTTCACGATTACAAAAGATGGGAAAGGGAAAACATATTCAGGGAAAAATTATTCACGACAGGGTTGAATTTGATAGTTAGAATGTATCATTTATAATTTACTTTGTTTTTATTTCCTTTAAATTATTTAAATATAAAATTTTAAATCCTATTGAATTGTGCAACACCCAATAAATGAAAAATATATCTGTATGTATTTTTATCTTAATTACTCGATTTTTTCCCAAAACAAAAAAATAAAATTAGTATGCCAACAATTTAATTAAAAAATGCATTAATATTTTCCTGCAATTTACACATCATATTGAAAATATTTGTTCTGTTTCTTTTTTCAAAACTCATATATACATACATATCTATGTCCAAGTCAGAACATGAACATTTGACGCCAGCGTTGGCTAACCGTTTGTAAGTTCGTTCGTTCATTTGGTTTTAAATGGGACTGGGCAACCTTTGGACAAACCAGCAAAACAGCAACAATAATTACAAGAAAGTTATATTTTCATTAAAACACCAGCACGGTGGCCCTTTTTCCAACTAGTTCATATAGATGTCTGCGTGTCTATTTTGAACATGGCTATGTTAGCATCCAGTGCACTATAGGAAATTTTTCCCTATTTTCTGGCCAAAACTAAAAAAAATTAATATTGAAAATTTTCAATTATTTTTGCTGTAATATACTGTAACATAACAAATTAAACATCTCTGCTTACATTTTTCCGCCACGTTGCCTTACCATTATGTTATAACATGGTTTCCATGGGGGTTCTAAATGAGTTAATAAGTAGGGAGTGTGTGCTTTGAATAACGTGTAAATTTCAAATGAAGGTTTCAGCAATAAGAATTTATAAATTTAAAAATTATATTAATGGAAGATAATGTCGAAAGTAAACTACTCACTGATGTATGTATAATAGAATTTTTGGTGAGTTCGCCTACTAGGTAGATTAAATCAAAATAGTTTAAGTGACCTTAAGTTAAACTAATAGAACTATAAAGCCTTTTATCATTCGGACTTCCAAAAAAATGATAACAGATGATAGCTATAACACCATCACAATTTTCTAGGACAATCAAATACCAAAACCAACCAATGTACTTAAATCAGATATGTTACTGCATGGGGAAGAAATCAAAAGTCTATTTTTATATAAAACACTGTTTAAAATAAAAATTTCTTTGATGTACGGTTAAACAAACTAAAAGAGTCTGAAAATGAGTGCTTCAAAATTGTCACGCGTGAAGGTGAGTGATAAAAAATGTTTTTTCGTGATAGTAAGTGATAAAAAAATTTAAGGCCCTTAAGAGGCTGGCTGCCAAAGGTCGTATCCAAAAAATTATTTACATCGGTTCTGCCGTTTGGGGTAAATTTTCCTATAGTGCAGTGGAATCATATCATTTTATTTTGCAGAATACATGTTGGTATATAATGAGTACGAGGAGCACTATATGTGAATGTGTCCGATGGAACGTTGTGTGAATGAGTGTTAAATGACATGGCGCGCAAGTTTTTCTTTTAGTAATTTTAATTAAAACACACAAATTCTTATATTTTTTCTGTCATTGTTGTGTGCATGTCTCGTTTCCCGCTCTCACAAACAAACTCTTTTTCCAATGACAATCGAGTTTGTTGATTCCATCTATTTGCTTTCTAGCCATGTTTTCGTTTGTGCTTCTATTTAAATGGAGGATAAAAGGAGATTTTTGATATTGAAACTGTTTGTTGCCACAGTCATTGTCATTGTTGCTGGTGTAGTTCTTGTCTTTTGGAAATTTTTATTTTTTCCGTTTTCCTATTAAAAACGCTATTCTTTAAATTTATGTGCTTTATCACTTGCGCTTCATACATGCGTGGCATAATAATTCATTTTAAATTAAAAGTTTTTAAATTTAAGGAAATAATTTCAAACTGTCTTTGGCAAAAAAAAACAAAGATTATTTTTTGAACTGTCCAAGTTTCAACAGTTTTCTGTTTAAGTCACTGGGAGCATCTTAAACAATTTAGGGAAAGATTGAATTACATATTATATTTCAATATTCATTTAAATAAAAGGTGTTATGAGAAAATTTTAATAAAAACTAAATTCATGTGTTTTTTTAATCGTCAAATTATTAAAAAATTTATAAAATTGAACTGATGAAATGAATTAATGAAATGAAAGTTATGTGCCATGTCAACCGTGACAGTTGTCAAGTACCTATAAAGTGATATTTCCAAAATAAATTTCAGCTCATTTTAGTAAAACTTTATTCAGATATTCGTCATTTCAGCTTTATAAAGAAATAATAATTATTACAGAAAAAATTTTCGTTTGATGATTTGTTATGACTTCAGATGTGAATTATCAAGACAAGAGTGTATAGATTAACGATGTTGAGGCTTTGGGATGAAGCTCCTTTTCCACATACAGGCAAAAATGTCTCAACAATTTCATTGAAAAAACTTATTTTTTCAGTAAACAAATTGTCATCATTTATAAGAAAATGTTTTTAATAATATTTAAAAATTATAAATTAAATAATTTTGTTGATCAAACAAAACTAGTTTTCTATAATATATCAAACAATATTTTTGTTTGAATTTATTAAAATTTTTTTTTAAGAATTCTTACAAATTCTAAACAAAATAGTTTACTGAATCAAACAAAAATATTCATTGACTTTTTGTCTGAGTCGTTGAAATTTGTTTTTGAAAATATTTTTAAGATTTAAATAATAATAATAATAAGCATTAATGAAAATTGACTTTGCTAAATGTATTTGACTCTGTATGTTTATTTAAAGACTCTAAAGGCATTAATGAGAATTGACGCGACAACATTAACGAATTGATTCACTCAGAAATCTTCATTAAGCAAACTTGTTACAATTTACGTTTTATACTAATTGTATGAATTCCGACATCGAATTCCATTTTCTATCATTATTGTTGTTGTTGTATGTATGTATGTCGTCATGGGGGTTGTTTTCCGAAGACACAGAAAACTGATTTTTGTTGTTTTTTATGTTTGCGTCTTAAATAAAAGTTAAAAAAAATTCGCTGGTTTAGTAAAAAACATTTGCTGAAAATTAGATTTTATTTTAGACAAACTTTTTTTTTAAAATTTGTTGCTGATAATTTTTTCTGTGTATAGGATCAATTTAGGTATATGAATGTCAAACAAAGCAGCAGCCAATTCTATAGTTGCTTCCTAAATTAATATTGCAACACCTGGGTGTTATTGCATACTAGGCTATAGAAGAGAGACAGCAGTTTTAGTAGTTTCTACGCACGGCTGAGCAGAGGTAGTCTTTAAGCGCGGGAATAAGACCGCTCCAACTAAAACGTTGTTTAACAGTTAGGAACATTCGGGTATCAAACGATGACTTCAGTTTAAGTTTCAAAAGTAATATCGTAATATGGTGGTTTAATTTTAGGTGTTTTATTACGTTACAACTTAGAATGTTGTGCGGTAGTGCGTTTGTGTTCAAGCTAAGTTGTCAAATATTTTGAAAATATGTTAGTTCATTGAATGAAGTTTGTGGTAGAGATAAGCTTTGCCAAACCAGCAGATTCGTCTAGGCGCAGTCTCGCCTCAATATAGCTGCATTGTACACTATGAGATTATACAGTTCTATCACCACAAGAGGACTCTCAGGTGCAGTTATGGCCCGAAAATTTCACCATTCTACAGAAGTTATAAACAGAAACCTGAAAAAGCGTATAATTCTGAGAAACGTCTAAATCAAACTTTTTATCTTTAAATTGCCTCCTAATGACTATTTCCTTAATCTCAAAGATAGCTTCCGTGAACAAATTCTTGCTTAACCCAAAGAGAAAAGCCGTTGAGGCTTTGTCGCTTTAACATTAAGCACATATTATGAGATACATAGGTCTCAATGTACTCTTTCACTGGCGGTTGCAGTAATTCCAGCACAAGTCCTCGTTAAAATGACTGAAGACTTAGTGGATATATCATGTACAAAGAGAAAAATTACGATATAAATTTAATAATAAAATTCTTGAATGTAGATTGCAGAAATCTTCAGATTTCAATCTTGAAATTTGGTCAATAAGATTGACGTACTCAAATTTAAACATAAATTCTTATGGCTTAATTCACAAAAGATTTTTCTGACTTATAACAGACTAATAAAACAAATTTTCATACAAAAATTTGTTTAATAAGTCTCTTATTAATCAAACATTTTTTTGTGAAGTAAGGCATTAATTTTTAGAATGAATTCTAAAAATTAAGAACGTAATCGTAATTTTAAGATTGTATTCTTCAATCTAAGAACGTGGTCTTAAACTTTAGGAACGCATTTCTAAAATCAAGGACGCATTCTTAAAATCAAGAACGCAATTTCAATTTTAAGATCGTATTCTTGAATTTAAGGATATATTCTTAAAGTTAAGATTTAATTCTTGATTTTTTCGAAATTTAACATCAACGAAGCGTGTTATGTAATAAATTGTAAGAGGCTGAACGAAGAAGACGTATATAAAAAAAGTAAAAAAGAAATATTAAATGGAGTTTGTTTTCAAGTATCTCAAGGGTAAGTACTCCTTCTTATTTATATATAAATAGGTAAGAAAACGTTTATATTAAAAGCAATATATGCAAATAAAAATTGCTTACATTCATAGATTTATTTAACCACCTGTTATTGTGCATTAAATTCATTTGTTGCAGGCTCAAAAGTGACTTTGAAAAGTTGGCAGTACATGAAGCAATTCCTCCTCTGTGGCTTAGTATGGAGTTTCCGGAAAAGTTGTTTGCGTGGAAAAAAGGTAATAGCAAAAAAAAAATAAGTGACACCACTACACACAGAAAAAAAAGGAATGTAAAATCCACATGCCCCAATTTTGATTGGAAATCATATTAAATTTACTAGAAATAATTTGTCGTTTAAGTGTGTTAGTGTTTATTTGCTTTGTTCATTGCTACAATTCACTGTTCTGCTTAGTTGTGTGACTTGTTGTTGTTTATTCTTACATGTGTCGTCTATGTAGACGAGAAAAAACGAGTTACCAGTGACAATGTACTGCTGCTGATTTAAAATTACCATTGTTTCATATTAATTTTAAACGGAAAATTATTAATCTAACCTTAAATCACCGTTAAAACAATTTTGTTATAAACGTTAAGTTTCATTTTCAACCGACATGACTATAACTTTAATTTCAAATAAGTTTTATGTTAAATAATCATTTAAATCATGTTGAATTAAAATGAAATGCATTTTACATACGATGGTATTTATTTAGTGTATAAGTAAAGAAAAGTTTGAAGCATGCAGGTGGCACGAGTTCAAATCTTGGCTGGGGCAGTCAGCTACAACGCAAAATTTTCTGATGACTATCACGTAAGTAAAATAATTAATAAAATAGCTACATTAAAATCATGTTGTTTCAGCTTGATATAACTTTAATTCAACATGATTCTTTGTGTTGTTTCAATATCAAATTCACGTTGTTTAAACTTGAAATAACTTTGATTCAACATGATTCTTTGTGTTGTTCCAATGTCAAATTAACGTTGTTTCAACTCGAAATTACTTTGATTCAATATGATTTTTCGTATTATTTCAGTATCAACTTCATTTTGATTTAACTGTACTGGAATATTGAATCAACATGAAATATAATTAATTCAAAAGGAAAAATTTTCGTTCAATATTATTGTAAATCATGTTGATTTAACATAAAACACCTATGAAGCAAAATTACTACCGAAAAACGTTAAATTAACCTGGTTTTCGACGATTTTACATGGAAAATAAAACAATGTTTGATAAGGTAAGAGTCGTAGCTTCCAGTTTTAAACAGATTACACATAAACTGTAGGTTCGTTTCATATTTTGATATATGCTGGGGTTGGTTTCGTTGTTGACTGAAACATTTAGTGGCAATGACATCCTAGAATTTTATAGCCTGCATACAAATCTTACAAATTATAAGCGAGACGAGATTATCCGAATCATAGTTGAGGAAGTTTTAAGAAAGCATCTCACACTCCGTGCCCAAGACTTCTCAATTATATTGACAGAAATTTGCGAAGTTTTTCCTACTGAGAGTGAAGTTAAAGTAATTCTAATAATAATAACTTCTAATAATTACTATCGTCAAGCCCTCCTTTACTTTTCTTATCCAATTAATAATGGAAAGCCATATTTTAGACATAAGGTCATATAAGTATGTATGCACTTTTAAGTATTACATTATCATTGCGTTTTCCTTTTTTTACATAAACAGTGCATATTAATTATATTATACACATAAGTAAATATTTAAATAAATAAAAATTAAAAAAAAATTTTTTCTTTAGATACTCCAATAAGACTACATACAATAAAATACATACCTGCAAAATATTTTTATATAGTCCATTTTCGCTTATACGCCACCAAGATGTGGTTTAAAATATCTTTAATAGTTAAAGTTATGGCAGATATAATCCAAAATGCAAAAGCCAAACATAATAGATTTTTTAATTTTAATTTTATAAAAATATTATTTACATTGAAGTAGTTTTATTTTTCTAATGTTAAAAGAAATAATTATATGGAGATTCGCATATAAGCCAAAAATTAGCTTATATAAAATTCAAGATATAGTCCAATTCGTGTTATAGTCCACAAATGGCGTGCAAATGAGGCAGTGGACTATAAGCGAATTTTACTGTAGTCAATACCTCTTTATCTATCACCACAAAAAACATGCCCTGGTTATTATTTAGACATTTACATCATATGTTAGGAGAAGCACTTAAAGCAAACCAAAGATCAATTGATTTTAAATTGGAAGCTTTGGAACAGAACCTTATTTTAAATGTAATACAAACAAATTTTAAAAAATAATTACATGAAATCCAGAAACTCTAGTGTTTAATCTGAGTAAATAGTTTCACTCTCATATGATTTATATAAGCTGGCAACTAAACGGAAATATTTCTTTTACGTCAGCTATACATATGTAAAATGATGTGGAAGTAATCTAAAAAAGTCTGAAAACTTTAACTTGAAAATATAAATTTTTGCAATATTTTGCATGATTGTGCATGTTTTTCTTAATGGTGTGAGGCGTTGGTGGCAAACTATTTTGGTTGCTACACACATCAAAGTTGCTACAAAATTTGAATTTAAATTTATTAGTTAAACTGCATTAAGCCCTTTATAATCGTCTGCTGGTAACTTTGTTCTTCCCGTCTTTAATTTAATATGAAAAATCGCTAAATATTATATGCTCGTGTTTCATGCGCAAACAGCAGATCTCCTTCATACAATCCGAACAAAATGCTGACAAAGTTTAACTCATGACTGCACTTCAATGACAGCATTGAAGTCATAAATTCAAGCTTTGGCAAAAAGTTTATCTAACTACAGCATACTCCCAGACATCAAGACCTAATCGTGCAACTGAATAGAAAGTAACGCATTTAAACGACGTTTCCTTGGCGTTTATAAAAGATTGCCAGCAAATATCATAGAAAATTTTTGTTGCGATTCCTTTTGAAAATTTAACTAAGAAATAAAAAGCTTAAAAAAATATTGTGAAATGTTCTACAAAAACAATTTGTAGTACAATAATATCGTCTAACAACCTCGATGTCAGTGAGTTTGTCATCTGTAAACATATTGTCTGTACGTCTTGTTCGAAAACAACTTTTCCACAACATATTAGCTTTCGTACTTGTCTGATTATTTTTTGCTCAACTATGAGTTGGTTGACAATTTCATTATTGTGAAAATATGCAAAAGTATTTAATATTTATGCATTTGTTGATTAAATTATTTGCTCTCAACAAAAGTACATATGTGTATTTGTTAAATTTTTAATAAATTTTCTTATTTTTTTAATAACAGACACAGAAATATGTTGCTTTTCCACTGATATTCTCCCGTGTGATAATTTTGATAATGTAGGACCAAATGTTACAGATGACATTTTCATCGACATCGTCGATGAAGAGTTATGGCATAAATTTTCACATTCTTGTCAGAACAAATTCTTTAAACACGACAACGTATATCACTTTGTCGCTATACTTACTTCCTAATGGGTTTTATATGCGACAAATCATTGTTTGCCTTGCAGACATCAGCGATGAAAATGTCGTCCGTAATATTTGGTCTAAAAGGGAGGAGTTACATTGCAATTAATACACATGCATACACTTATGTATTTCAAATTACTCACATATGTTCGCATGTATCTTTACATATCAAAGTAACCCAGCAAAGAGAAATATGCACATTAAACTAGTTCATGAATGTATGAAATTCACAGATGTTATATATTTCTATATCCAAAATATTTCTCTATTCCACTCATCAAATTATGCTTATATGTGACCTTCTCCGAGAAAAGGGACCTAGTGTGTCAAAAAACGGGTTTGGACTTAAGAGTGCATTCTGGTACCTAAAAGGGTGTATGAAACTTTAAATGCGTTTTTGTCAAAACTTCATTTTCACACACTACGTCCCTTTTCTCGCATATACAAACACTTGAAGGAATAGGATCATATTTAGAGGTCGTTATAATTTTTAACTTTATATGAAATTTATGTTTTCTTCCGACGTGTATATTAGGCTGCTTCAAATGGCTAAGTTGCTAAGTTTATCTCCACAGGACCGCATCTGTTTCATTAATCAAACAAAGTGTACACATATAAAAAATTTTTATAATATTCGACTTTTATATAAAAAATTTTTTATTTCGACACACAGTGGTTCCAACTGCAGAAAAATGGTAAAACATCTGTATCTTTGAAACTTGAAATGCAATTACAATGTTGAAATTCATTGTGATCTACAAGGTGTCAAATTTGTCTACCTTGGGCATCAAAATCCTTGTATGCGTCATAGGTTTTACAAATATTAGCCGACTATAATGAATTTAAACTTGTTGTAAAGTTTATAAGTAGATAAAGAAAATACATACTCCAAGTGGAGTTTTAAAGGCATTCAACAGAGTTGGTATTTAATACCTAGGACCTTTCGCAAAATATATAACCGATACTACTGTATCCTGATCTAAAAAAAAAACTAAGTTGATATACTTTAAAATTATACTTTGAAAATTTTTATAAGTTGATCGAACATAAATATGAATTAATGATTCGCAGTTATGTAGGTTGCTTATCGACGATCTACTCTGCCAACATCTACTCTGCCATTATAGCCCTGAAATTGCGGCTCTTAAGAATAAAACATTCCTTGGCTCTCTCAAAGAGAAGGCGGATTAGTTTAACGTATGGATCCCAGCGTATTAATTTTGCCGAAAAAATAAAGAGGAGACTAACATAAGAGGGGCCAAAAAAAATTACTGCAAAATTCAGTTGCTTCCTCGCCCGAATGCAGAATACTATTGCCTCTCTCTATAAAAAGAACAGTAATATTAACAAGCGAATTCATAAAGACCTAGATGTGCCGCCGGTTAAGACAGTGTTTTCTAAACACGTGACAAGCTACATAAAAAGACTTGAGTTGCACCCAAATCCCCTAGCCCGAAACATCATTAACTTTAGAGGCCACACTCGGCTGAGAAGGAGGGACACTCTTGCTCTCAGCCGAACACGAGAGACGTAAATAACCAAACAACCAACCGCTGAAACAAATATTTTTGTCTGGCACTGGCTGGACTTAAAAATTAAAATTTTAGAATTAAGATTTGATTACTTATTGTTAGTTCAATTTTATTGAAGATACAATAAATAAATACATATAACCGAAAAAAAAATTTAGATCTTGACTGACAAGATCGATCTTATGAAGCGCTAGAGATAATTGAATCAATTAGTAAACATTTTAAGGAACCCCAAAATATGTCGTGCGGTCCAAGTCTTGAAGAGGAATCAGCAAATCGGAAATCGTGGAAATTCTGTTGGTAGTATATAATTTCAGATGTCTGCTAACCTAAAGAAATAAACTAACTGTTGAAATGCTCCTAAATGCCAAAAAAATATTTTTTAACTAGAAAAAAACAATTATTAGCAAAATCGGTTCTTTTTGATAGCCTTTGCATTATTTAATCCCTAAATAATTTACTTATATATATTTTTGTTTCACTCATGCTTCAATATAACGTATCAAATACATATATGGTCTCAGTCCTCAACCGCTTAGTCGAGTTACGACAAAGTTGAGTTTGTTCCGCGATCATGTGTGCATAAATCTATTTGCTATCAATTTTTCTTGTTAATAAATTGTTTTCTAACACGGGTGTTATCGCAACAATATATGTAAGTCAGTTTTTGTGTTAAATAATTCACAAAATCTGATGTTACGTAAAGACATATTTATCTTAACCCTAAAATACTAACGCCATTTAATACTACGTTAATACTAACGCCACGTAAATTTTACGTACTTTGGAATTTTTCGTAAAGCGCTTCAATTAATGTGGTTATTTCTGTAAGCTTTTTTATTTTATTAGTTGTTGTTTATTAAATAATAAAAATTAACTTATAATTCATATTGAGGTAGACAAAAACAGTTTAAAAGCAAAATAAAAAAGTATGTTTGAGATCAAACCATAGGTGCAATAAAAATTTTGCGTTCTCCTTTTACTGTTCACGTTCTTAGAGCAGTTTAATGACTAGATATGCTTTGTTTATGATTTTGCGTTTGCTTGTATAGCAACAACAATAATAGACAAATATTACAAGTAAAATTTACGTGGGCTAGTATTCCAGGGTTAAGATATATTTATTGAAATACCTATAATCATTTTAAGGTGGGTGTGTTAGAAACGTCGGACTATGGATTAGGGGTCTGGCGTTAATGGGTTAAAATGACAAGTAAAATTACTGTCAGATTAAAAGAGTAAAAGTAATAGGAAATAATACACTTATTAAAAAAATTTATATATGTATATATAGTCCATGGATTTTCTTGCTGGGTTAAATGATTTCGTATTCTAAATAGAAATATTCAAACACACAAGGCAGTAATTTAAATTGGCTGTCAATATGTAGTATTCCGAAAATAAACTAATTTAATTAAATAAAAGATGAATGAATAAAATATAAATTACGCATACAAGTTTTCAATAAATATCCATTTCGTGGAGAGTGTGAGACACAGATCTTAAGGTAACAACATATTAACTGGTATACAAATTAGGAATACTGTCGTAACTGTAAAAGTGATACATGTAGTTTTATCTATCTGTTTTTAATGCATATTATGTATGTATGTTCAGATTTAGAAAATATATTACAATATTTAAATAATTAATTAAAAGTTTATGCATTTTTACAAACTTTGTGTTTTTCAATACATTTATAACGACTGGTTAATTACACATTTGATATGAATGGATTTTGTTGACTAGGCCAAAGACATTACTTTTCTCTACACGGGTTCATAATAATTAGTGATACTTTTACTGTGTAAAAGCTAAGAACAGGAAAATCAACTACTAAACAACAAATTACTGGATATATGTATGTAGTACATATACAAAGCAATATTTTAAGCTTTAATTTTTTTAAATCATTTATGTATGATTATCAAATCATATACATATATTTTTTTTTGGTTCATATCTGTCGAAAAATAAATTTTATTTATTTTTTAATACAGTTTCTTTAATAGCCTTGAATAGATAGTATGTACATATTTTCAAAACATCCAAACTTATTATACATCACTCTAAGATAAAACAAAAAGTTTTTTCAAATCTAATTATTTAAAAAAAAAAACAGAAATTTGAAGATTAAAATAGTTCTTCTTACTGAACCCAACTGTTTTATAATTAATTTTTGCATTTGTTTAGGACTTTTTGAAATAGTAATTAATCTTAATTTTATGATAACTGAAAAAACTACGAAATTAATCTTAAAAAACAAAATAAACAGTTTTGTTCATTAATCTGTCTGCCTGGTATTGAAATTAAAAGTTATGATTGTGGGAAAATATTTTTCAAAGAACTGAAGAATTTTATCTTAATATAAAAATATGTTTATGAACCTTCAATGATGTTGTTAATTTATTTAATTCTAATATCGTGTGCCAAAATATAAAAAACGACCTCATAGAAAACTAACGGTTCTTAATTTTAATTTATTTTTTATTTTTGTTTATTTTTCATATTTATAAATTTTTTATATAATTTTCAAGTATTATTATTGTATTCTTAACGATGACGATTTGGTAGAATAGTACAAGTTTTGTTTAGCAGTTTTTGTGATTTTTTATAAGTTTTGGTATAAACTCATTATGTCTAATGCTTACCTAAATGCGAAATTGTTTAAAGAAATATTCATGTTTTTTTTTCTTTTTGTGTATTTCGCATTTTATTGTCTAATAAATATTTATAAACATTTAATATTTTCAATTAAAATTTTACACGCTTCCATAAATTTAGACTTTGTTGCTTAAGAGTTGCCAAAATATTTTTGCTGCAACATTTTACAGAATCTTAGTGACTGACATGTGTCGTATGGAATTCTGCTTAGGCCAAATTTTTAACGAATACTGAAGTCAAAGCTTTTATTATATGACACTAGTGTTTTTCATTCGGGATTTCCTGGGAAAAAATTGCCGAGATCCTGCGCATTTTCCGAAAAAATTCCCAGAAATTTGTGCGGAAATTCCCAGGATTTCTTTAATACTATTATGGCAATTTTACTTCATAAGGTCACACTTTTGTGCTGCTATTGGAAAAATATGATAACAAAATAAAAAATATACATACATTATATATACATTATATACATTTTGAGTCCATTTTATATGGTTTATTTGACCGATATTCTTATAAAAATTGCACTTAAAAAAATGAAATTTCGTAAACGAAAAAATAACAAAACGGCACTGAGTGGGCATAACAAGGAAGTGTAGGAACATATTTTCTGAAGATATCAGATTGTTACTGTTATACCATTATGAGTTTTTTGAAACTCAAAAGTGTGCATTTTTCAAAAATTATAAAGTGTCTTACTTTTTTTGCAGAAAATATTATTTTAAGACAAAACGAGAGAAAGTTTAATTTTCAGATGGCCACTTAATTATTTTAGTTGAGTTTTGATTAGCAACATGAAATGCTCACTACTACTATACAAAATATAGCATAACACAATTTAATAGCTATAGCTAGTACACTAGTGAGAAGTTATACAATAAAAACATTTAATTTGTTGTTGAAATTAAAAAGCATGAAGCACAACCAAATACATATTTGTTGATTTCATTGGAATTACACTATAAAAAATTTAAAGAATATATTTTACTAGAGTTTAATGTATTAATAAACTTATTTAATATATCTCATGCATTGTTATTTGTTTTTTTTTTCAAATAAACTAAATTAATTAGAATGTATAATTTCTATGGTTTTGTATTGAGTGGGAATACCCGACATATCTAAGAATCAACCGCGCTTTCCCGCGAAATGTAAAAGTCGGGGAAAAGAAAAACTCTATATAAAACAGAAAAATTTTAACAACTATTTAATAGGAACGAGTTTGAAAAAACAATAGGCGTCTTGTCTTCTTCGATAAAAAATGACATTCTGTTTACGAAAGAGTTTTTATTTATCTTCGAGATATACAAAACTGGTTTGGAATGGAAATATGTGACTTCTTTTGCTTCTGTTTAGCAAGAAACGAAATAACGTCGTTTCAATGAATAACAGTGTAGGTCGACTTACATCGATTTGGAGTTTTTAGTAATAAATTGATTTATTTCCCAGCTATTTCCATAAGTGCAAACATTTTCGGAATATCGTGGACCAGCATCAATTTTTTACTGCTAAACAAATTGGCCTGAGAATATTTTTTAACAATTTTCAGCAATAATGACTTATATCCCGTACACATACAGAGATGCGATGTTGTATCTGAACACACTTTGGTATTTTCATTTTTTCTTCAAATTTTGTCTCTTATTTTGTTAAGAAGTTCCTACGACATACATATATACTCATATTTACAAAACTGTCCAATAAAATCTTTGCTTACTGTTAGACAAAAAAGTATAAGAGGATTTAAAACGAAACTACTTATAATTTGACTCGCTAACTATTTATTTTTATTTGAGAAGTTCAAAATAGAAGGAGTACCCCTTACAAATGTACTTACATTGTCACAGCAATTAACTACTTATTATTTGACTTACTTGAAGCTAAAAAGTAAGAAGTCAAATAAACAAAATATAAAAAATATAGATACTATATTTATTTGTAGTTTTTCACGCCTTGTTGTTTTTTACCCAACGAGTACTTTACTCACTCAGCTATTGTTGACTGATAAGTTTAAGCGACTAAAACTAGTTTTCATATATAAACATATGTTGACTTAAAACTGCTTGTCTACTTATTTTATTAATACAAAACAACAAATTATAACTACTTTTAGATAATGAGATACAGACGTACTAAGTTTACTAAAAGCTAAGTAGTAGTTCTAATTTGAAGCATAGTATTAAGATAAAAGTACCACTCATTACTTTGTAGCCCATTAAAAAAATACTACCGATTACAAAAATAACAAAAGTTTTTGCTGGGCAAAAGGTATATGAAGACTTAAATCGTAATTGTACTCGATAACTAATTATTTTTGCTTAATAAGTACAGCAAAAATAAGGTGTACCCTTTACAAAGGTAATTACATTGTCGCAGCAATTAACGACTTATTATTTGACTTACTTGAAGCTAAAAAATAGTTAGTCAATTAAAAAAAATAAACTAAAAACTATTTTTTATTAACACTATACTTATTTATATTTTTTCACATCTTGCTTTTTACCAAGCTTGGATACGAAGCTGTTCTTATAGACATCTAGACAAGTACTTTACTCACTCAGCTATTGTTGATTTATAAGTTTAAGTGCCAATACCGATACCGATACTCAAAAAGAAATATCGGCGATACCGATTCCGATACCGATACGCATATTGAAATTGTGTTCAAGTTTAAATTACCAAAACTCAAGTAGGGTTATTTTTTAATATACAAAATTACAGTATAAGAGATTATTAATATTTAAAATTGATATTAACCCAGTATAGGAAATTGGAAGTAATGTTTAAGGAACTAAATTTTCATTGTTTCCAAAGAATCTATATTAAAAAATATGCAAATAATTAGTAGAAAAGCAAGTAAAATTTTATTTAAATCATACAAAAATTTATAATTCCTTAATAATTTAAAAAAAATACTAGCCATGGATTGTTAAGATATCGATTTTTTAAAGGACATTTATCAACTAATATTTTTAGAGATATTCATTCTTTTTACCTCTCTAATATGCAATTTGTAGCCTATAAACCAAATTTCAGTCTGCTAGAACAGTTTCCGCTTTCTTAATTTTTTCTTTGTTTATATGCTTATTCCTAGCTTATGTAGTATTAAATTTCAAGTTTTCTAGGGCTTTATGAAGTACCTTAAAGTTTTCGTTACATTTTTAATTTTATGATTCATGATTTTACTCCTAATATAAAATCGATTGTTAAGAAGTAAATTCCATAAAAAGTTTATATAATTACAGTTTTATTACATATGAAGAACAACATACACTTCATCCTCAATAGTAGGGTAATTAAATTGGTTCGGCACATCTTGAAAAGCTGCGGACGAAGTGCAACAAAGTGTTATTTACATTCATATATTTTACAACTCGTAATAGCGCATCCAGGAGTTCAAATTGCATTCTATTTTGGAGATGAGGTTTGATGTGGTGAATATATTCTTTCAATACATTTTGTTCGCATACATACATACATATGATTGTATACAAATTCATACATAAAACTACCAGAGTAAATACAATGTTATTTTTTCATACTGACTAAGTTTTTAAAAAAAAATTTATGGCTCATCAAATATAGCCAACAAAATCGCCAAAATATCGACATATCCCCAAATAGAAAATTAAGATGCCAAACAAGTTTTAAAATCGCCACGTTTGGCGAGATATCGCCACATCTGATAACCCTGATGCCTACTATACGTACCATTTCTAGCCTCAGAAGCGTACGTAACGCTTTTAGGGGGAGAAAATTTTAAAATTTGTTATGGAAGTAAAAACTTATAATGAAAATTTGTTTAGATGCGTTAAGAAGGGGGATAATGGGATAAAAAATATGAAACGGCGTTACGTAATATGCGAACAGACCCTAACCAGGATCCTGCTAAGTAATTAGTTTATTTTACTTATATTGAAATTGTATCTTAGGTTTCATATATTATCCCTTACGTTTCGATAACATGGCAGCCCCTTTTCATACACTGATACTTGGTATGACAGTATAAGATTAAAAACAGCAGACTAGATCTAAAAGATTTATTTCAATTGTTTCCACAGCCAAGTTTTGTATTAAAAATTCCCTAAAGTTTTTATTTGATCGTCGATGAAGTGCAGTTTAATTTTTTTTTTCTTCTCTAATTTAAGTCATTCTGTCTGCTTAAGAGAATTTTTTGTGTATTGTTTGTTAACTTCGCATAAACTCAATCGAACTGGTAGAAGCGGAAAAGTTGCACACAATCTTGCAATTGAAAGACAAATAAATTTAAACACAGACAGTCATGGATACACATGTGAATAGTTACAAGACTTAGTAGAAGCATATAAAACAATCAACTAACTAAATGAAACGTAACAAACATATAAATGAAATAATGAAGAAAAATCAGGAGAAAAAACAACGTTAAGTATTTAAACAAAAACCATGCGTGTCTGGAAATTCAAATCAAAATTCTATTTATTTCTTAATTTTTTCTTTAGTTACGCGTACGTAGCTTGGCGAGTATTAGTTCGGATTTTATTTTTTGTTTTACTTTTTTTCTATGTTACGTTTGGTTTGGTAGTAGAAGTCAAAATAGAAACAGAATTGGTCGGGTCGTTTAGTAGTACAGCAAATATGTAGAATGAAATGAAATGTGCATAGTGAGAGGCCATAATACGTTCAATGACTTTGGTAGGCTGGTTTAGTTTTTTGTTTCTTTTTATTTTTCGGTTTAGATTTGTTTTCATTTCGCTGCTAAGTCAACAGTCTGTCTCTTAAGCGAATGCCAGACAGGTCAATATTCAACTTCAATATATATGTGTTTGTGTGCGTTTGTTTACAAAAAAAGTCACACCTATACGGAGGGGAAATATTGAAGAATATCAAAATGCTTTTGATTTTCATAACAAACGCACACAAATACATAAATTGAAACCTAAATATTTATCTGTCTAGCATCCGCTTTAGTCTATAAGTAGTACGTTGCTACACACCATACACGTTTTAATTTGATTTTACTATTTATAATTATTTCATATAAACACATTAACGAAAAAAAAACTGAAAATAAACCTATGACAATATATTTTGGCTACATAACACAAAAAAATTAAATTAAAGAAAGAGTAGAATTAAGAGATACGAGTACGTATGTATATGTATCTATTTAAGTATGTATAGTTCTTGACGGGGTTTCGTTATGTCAATTAATAAATATGCCTACTATCGAAACTATTTTCATTAAATTTATTATTTGAGATAGGTATTCTCCGAATTATTTTTAAGTTTTATTTGTTGCGGGCTAAGCATATCTATATGTCTGTATTTCATTGGTGCTTTACCAAATCATCGGTAGACTTCTACCATAATTTTGAAAAGTGTCAAAACTCTTATCTTATGGACAGACTTTCAAAACTCATTTGAAAAATAACAGATGAAGTCTACTGATGATTTGGTAAATTACCAAAGAAATGCAGGCATATAGATATGCGTAACCCTTCGTTTCGAGCTTTAAAAACTATTTTTATTTGCTTTATTAGAAAATTATCCAAAATCGAACAATATATTGAAGAATTATTAATCATATCATAAAATATTACCTGTTAAAGTCATCCATGGATATCGCGGAAGATCGGCAATACTTTGTCCAGCTCCACCTGTTGGCACTACTCCCGATGAGGGTTGTGTACAGGCATTGCCAAGCGAATCAACACCAATGGCTCCAGCTGAAGCGGCCGAAGCGGCAGCCGCGTGCTGATAGAATTGGGCAAAGCTGGCGGAGGCCGATCCGGGTACACTCATTGACTGATAACTATTCATAACACTGTCTGAGTACCTGCTAGGAGATAAGAAAAAAATATTACAAATAAATAATTCATAATGTTTACTGTCTTTCTGATGAACACAAAGAAAAATAAAATGCTAGCACTTGAATTATATAAACCCTAAAATTAAAGGCTTGTAAATACAACTACTATATAATAAGGAAATAGTACGCAAATAACACCCTCATAATTATACCGTTAGTCAAGGTTAATAGAGATTTGAAAATCTGACGGTCAATTGTTACTATTTGTGACTAAATTTCCTTAAGCTGTGGTCGTCTAATCTTTAGGTCAATTTATGTTAAGAGAATTGGAAGAACAGCTAATCTGCATGCTGTGGGTATGGTAGTTTAGTCTAATTATTTGTGTGACTTAAACACAATTCTTCCTTATAAATTTCCAGTGGCCAAAACTCATTAACGCTGCATGTGTGCTCTAGTTTTTATGACTTTTAACATTGGAATCCATCCCAATTTTGTTTATAAAATAAATATTGAGTAATTTGTTTAACAAGCAATTTGACTGCTACTGCTGGCAGCTTTATTTGCGTTTGAGAATCATAAATCACAAACATAAATCTCTGGCTTAGAGGTGATTTATCCATTTTGTCTACAGCCAATGAACGGGCAGGTATTTATCACCTTAAAGTTCTACTGGGAAATATTCTCTGATAATTGTTTTGTTAATTAAAATATTAACCTGCATGTTTTGTGGGATTTTTGTCAGATTATTATTATGCTCTTGAAAACACGATAGGATATTCAAATTGCCTACCGTGAATATGCATTTATGGAGAATTTATCGGAAAGAAATATTCTCTGTATAACGTCTTTCGCCAACAACATTAGTCGAAGGAAAATTTATCGCTAACATGAATTTTCGATAGAATTTTTCTTGCTAATGCTGATTTTAGACGACATGTTTTTTTCATATGGCTTGTCAGGTATGTGAGACATATGTAACTTCGTATGTTTGTCAAAATTGTACATTTACAGATGGTTTATAATTTTTGCGTTTACATGACATGTGCAATTTTATCTGACATAACCTCTAAGTGTTCACAACAGCTGAGTTTTTGCACAATTTTCATAAATATATAAAGCGCACTATGCTTTTTAATGTTTTTTCAGCCAAACCACACTTTTGTTAATTCAATGCAGCTGATGTCATATGCCTTGTCAGATGAAAATAGAACACGCTCTAATTGAAAATTTTTCATATGACTTTGCTTCTGTAAATGTCATCTGACAATGTTTCATATGTTTCACACGGCATGTACAACTTTTGCAGTGGGAAATTTGACAAGTCAGATGTAAAATACATGTCGTCCAAAGTCAGCATAAGGAAATTTGTCGATAGGAAGACTGTAAGTAACAATAATTTGTTATGCAAAATTTATTGATAGAAATAATTTTTTATAATATTCGCCTATGATAAATCATCTTAATAAAAAATTTATCAATAACAAAAAGTTTCTATAGAAACTTCATGGATTACAAAAACTACGGAAATATTGAAATCTAATTATTGAAAATTAATTGATAACTCAACTTTTTAGTAAATTTGTCAATAAAATATAGTTCTATGGTCTTTAATATTTTAGTTTACTACAGTACGTTTACAACTGACAATACTGTCTTGACAATAAAGAATACTTTAGAGAATTTATGAAAAAAATTTCTTTAGAAAACTATGGATAACAAAACCTTCTTAAAGAATCGATCATGCAACACGCAAAGAGAAAACATGGTTCAGGCAACCATAATCTGAGAGCAACATACTATGATTGAATTATATGGTTGGTGTCAAATCATACTATTATGAAAATAAATCTGTTTTAAATATTTATATATATATATATATATATATATATATATATATATATATATATATATATATATATATATATATATATATATATATATATATATATATATATATATATATATATATATATATATATATATATATATATATATATATATATATATATATATATATATATATATATATATATATATATATATATATATATATATATATATATATATATATATATATATATATATATATATATATATATATATATATATATATATATATATATATATATATATATATATATATATATATATATATATATATATATATATATATATATATATATATATATATATATATATATATATATATATATATATATATATATATATATATATATATATATATATATATATATATAATTTCTTTTCTTTGACCTTTCTTTGTTTAAAACAATAAAAAACTCTTTTTAATTTTAAGCTCAAGGTAATATTTTTATCTTATGTAACACTAATATGATTGATACAGGCAGAGAAAAGATATGGTTGTGGCATGGTTGCGTCTGCAATGTCATATTTCTCGATATAGCTTATGGTTGTGGCAAATAATAAACTAATTAAGGTTCGCCTTCATTTAAAACAATAATAACTTCTTTAACGCAGCCATAAACTTTTTCATGAAACATGACATTGTTGACGCAACCATGCTACAACCATGTTTTTTCTCTGCGTGAAGGGACGAAAACTGGCAAAAACCATAATAAGTGTATTTTTTTATAGATTCGTTTTGTGTGTCTTTCAAATTAATAACATTAAAGTGCATATCGTAAAGATGCTTAAAAACTCCTTTTATATCCATAAAGTCTCTGTTCCTACTTATCACTGAATGTGTTCATTAAACATATTCGAATCGAATCTTACCTGCAAGTCTTATCCTCAAGACCTGAAAAACCAGGCATACCGGAAAGACCACCATGCGACGTGGGATGATTTGATACATATGGATACATTTTGCTTGTGGGTATTGCAAACGACGAAGAAGCAGCAGCGGCGGCGGCAGCTGCTGCAGCAGCCACAGAATTGGCGGCACTAGCGTGAGCTTGAACCGACGACGATGGAGAACTGTCGTTTAAACTGCGATGCAATGATGAGGTTGCCGAAGGTGATGGTGAGCAACTGCTGTCACCGGTATGCGAATTATTTCCAGACGGTGGTGTAAGTAACAATTGTTGCTGAGACGAACTACTACCGTTACTTTGTTGTTGTTGCTGATGGTGTTGTTGTGTACTGGCTGCTACGGCAGCGGCAGCTAATTTATTTATATGCAATTGTTGTTGATGTTGCTGTTGTAACTGGAGCGCAGCGGTTAATGAATACTGATGATGGTGAGGATGGTGATGATGATGATGTTGCTGGCTATTAGCAAAATGTGACTGTTGTTGCTGCTGATGATGTTGACTAAGACCACCAAATGCTGTGGAAGAAGATGGTGATGATGATGACACGGGTGAGTTGGACGACTGATTCAAATGACTGCTGCTAAGTTGGCCGGAAATATTGGGCGAAAGTAATGACGACGATACACTATTCTGATTGTTTATTGAGCTGGAAGTATTCAAAATAAGGCCGTTGTTAATGCTACTACTGCTGCTATTGTTGTTGTTGTTGCTGGAATTGTTGATATTGGTGACTGCTGAAGATGTTGAAGAGGTGGCTGCAGCAACGGCTAGAGCGGCGGCAACAGCTGCTGATGATGAATTTTGTGTTGTTGTAGTTAAATGTGAACTTATAAATGGTTGAAACTGTGGATACTTTGGTAGCATACTATCGAAAACAAATTTTGACATTGCACATAGTTTTTCTTTTGCTATAATGTGAGTGTGTGTGTATATTTTTTAAATAGACAGACTGTTACAGTTGAGTTGAATAAAGGAGTAGAAGTGAGTTTTAGAAAGGGAGTATGAAAATAGGTTTATAGGACAAGCCGATACAATTGTTAAAGAATTTGTATGGTTTTGTATGTATTTATCGCTGATTAAATGGCTGACTTATAAAAAACCAAATGAGTTTTAAATCTATTGATGAATATTGATTTTATTTCTTTTTTACTTTTGTATTGTTTTTATATAAAGTATGTGATTTTTAATGAAGGCAATTATTTTTTATATATTTCATATATATATATATTTCATATATTTTATTTTTTAATATAAAGTTCAAAGTTCGATTTGCCGGATTTCGTTTTATCTCTATATGCAATGTGGAAGAAATTGTGTCTATGTACTTTGTGAAAAATAAGTTTAAGTTAATTTTAAGAAATTTAGTTGATGTTTTAACCATAATTTTTGAAAAGAATCTCGAACTTAAAAGGAAAATTGCGATAGCTTAAATAAAAATATATACACTCTAAAACATTACTTCAAATTTACGATGATATATTGTCTAAATTTGTGTTGAAAATTTCTCCTTGTGCAAAATTACATCAATTTTGTAGTTATTTCATTAAAGAAAAAACCTTTCAATATAAGCATATTTAGTCCAAGTGGAAAAAATGTAACATAAAGTATAATACGGCTATGGCTGAATATGTCAGACTATCAGTCAGGAGGTCGCGGTTCTAAGCTGCACGTAGGCAATCGCTTTTTTAGTAAAAACATTTTGTTGAAAAATAATGCGTGTGTAATTTTACGTCGATAATAATCTGTAAAGTGTTGCCGACTATTATCGACCTAATTTTCAACAAAAGTGTTTTAGAGTATAGTTATATACATATGTATGTATGTATGTTGTATATGCGTATATTTTTGTTAATTGTTGTTGTATTTATTTTTAAATAAGATCAAATCTTAAACGAAAGTTGGCGCGATTTGGTTGATATACAGTCAAAATAAAATTGTAGGTAAACCTAACCAGTTTATGTTAAGTTGTTGTTTCAATGTTTATTATATAAAAATTTTTATTGGTTACAATAACTTTTTAAAGTTGTAAGTCATTTCATTAACAGAAAAAATTAATTTTTCAAATCAAACACCAAATTCTCTGAATCAAATGTTAATGTTCAATTCTGGACCTACTAAGATTTTGAATAATAATTTGTATGAAAAAATTCTGATTTTTTCAAATAATAAATTTTTTTCGATCAAAAAAACGTTTTATTGAATTTAAAAACAAATGAAAAAATTTTAAATTTTTATTGAGGATAGCAAAAATAAAATTAAATAATCAGGCATGTTCTGTATTCCATGTGGAATGAAAATGTGCGGTATTATCAAAGCATTCTTGTTGCAAATTAATATTGCTGGCGTTATTTAACGAGATAACTTGGCTGAGATGGTAAACGTGTACGGTTTGTAAGCATGCGATGAATTGTGAGAACTTAAGTTCAAGACCACAAAATTACATTTTACTGAATTGTAAAATATAAATTTGGGAAAACCATGTTTCAAAATTAAAATTGTTTTGATTAAAATTACTAATTTAATGTTCAAGAATTTTTGTAGTTAAAATTACCTATTTTCATGGCTAAAATGACCAATTTACTGTATGTTTTTAAATCAAGCATGTCTATGTTTACTTTGTCCCGTCATTATTTATAGCTTTTTTGCACTCTCACAAGCCATTCGACTTCTATAGAAAATACAACACTGATATATAGTGTTGTTATTATTTTCAGATCAGGGGTGCATTTTCTACAGAATTAGAGCAACTTGAGGGATAGTATAAAATGGCTGTTAACAAGATGACTTGGCTAAGTTGGTTGGCGGAGTTGGAATACACTGTCGACTAAACTACAATTCCGTTGGTTGATTTTAATTCTAGTCAATGAAATTGGTTAGATTTATCAATATCTTATTTGTGCGTAACTATAAATACTTTTAAAAATTTTCTTTAATATGATGAGAATTTTTATTTATTTTGGATGGTATATATATATATATATATATATATATATATATATATATATATATATATATATATATATATATATATATATATATATATATATATATATATATATATATATATATATATATATATATATATATATATATATATATATATATATATATATATATATATATATATATATATATATATATATATATATATATATATATATACATATATATATATATATATATATATATATATATATATATATATATATATATATTAGGGATGTAACGAATACCGATACCGATATATCGGCGATACTTCATACTTCAGATTTTCCGATACATCGGTATCGGCGATATTTTACTGTCGATACGACGATACTTTAAAAAATTTTTTTCAGAGTTTTTTTTTAACAAATAATTTATTTTTGTTCGATTTTACCATGATTTTATTCACTTCGTTATTTTTTAAATCTTATTAATATCAATTTTAAAAATTAATAATATTTTATGCTGCTATTTTGTAAAAAAATTATTTATTTTTTGTTAATTTTTCCATGAATTCAAATTCAAGTCGCTGTTTTTTAAATCTTATTCCAGCAAAAAAAAGAGATACTCCAAAGAAGACATGAAAATGTAGAATTCGCGATCTGGAAGTATAGCAAATTTGGATAATTTCTAATTAGTTTTACATATCCTTGCCCTTGCAAGAAGTTCTGTTTTTCGATTACCAATCATCGAATTGAAAGCGATGCTAGGACCAATTTCTTTTTCGGTATTCTATAATGATTTTTCCTCAAGGAAAAAGGATAAAAAATTACCCATTTTCACAATTTTTTTATACGAATTTAAACTCAGAACTGCGTTTTCATGTAAATTTAAGTGAATATATATAAACTTAGAAGTCTTTTAATAAATAAACTATGAAGTTATTTAGAAGAATATTGGTTGATAAATGTCCTTTAAAAAAATCGATTTCTTAAAAAGCATGGCGAGTATTTTTTATAAAGGTATTAAACATTTTTTCTTGCTTTTCTACTAATTATCTAATATAGATTTTTTGGATGCAAAGAAAATGTAGCTCCTTAAAAATTACTTCCAATGTTTTATCAATTTTAAATATTCTCTCTTATAATGTAATTTTGTATAATAAAAAAATTCCACTTGAGTTTTGTTAATCTAAACTTGAAGTCAATTTCAATATTCGTATCGGTATCGGAATCGGTATCGGCGATATTTAATTTTAAATATCGGTATCGGATCGGAAAAACGGCGTATCGTTACATCCCTAATATATATATATATATATATATATATATATATATATATATATATATATATATATATATATATATATATATATATATATATATATATATATATATATATATATATATATATATATATATATATATATATATATATATATATATATATATATATATATATATATATATATATATATATATATATATATATATATATATATATATATATATAACTCGCTTTAGTTTTCTGGTTATTAGAAATGTCATGTAACATGTCAGGAAATAGAACTTATAGTTTCCCCTAGAAATATTTTGATAGTTTTTGTGTTTATTACCAAAAATTATTTTATTCGAGGCACATCCAGTTTACCTAATATTGAGGTCACATTTTTTTTAATTTTTTGCTATATTTTTTCAGAACTGGACCTAAGAATCATAAACATTTTTAGATGTTCGTAATTTATCTTTCTTCTAAGTATTGTTTTATTGGAATTTGTTTGCGCATAACTAGAATGCATTACATATAGGGGCAGGTAAATGGGCAACAATAAAATGTTTTAATTTGCCATTTTGAAATATTTCTATCACTTGAAAGTTTATACTTTTCTGCACCTGACTGCGTATTTATTTTTTTGATTTTACCACTCATGTTTTATTGGCGCAAGATCAGAAAAATTTTGAAAACAAGTTTAAAAAAAGTACTGTGGCGTTAAGTTTGAAGTTTATAATGAAACTATTAAACTATTATAACGATATGAAATTATGTATATAACGCTCACCAAAACACAGCGGCTTAATTGATGCCAGAAAACGCATCATTCTGCTCCTTTGTGCAGGAAATTCCGTTTTTAATTTTTGTCCCTCCGAATTTTATACAAACCTACTTTTTGCAGTTTCAACAGCACACGTACGTTGGACATTCCAATGAACATACATATTTTATATAGTTTTCTCGTTTAACGAATATTTGTTTTAACAGGCAGTTTTTATATTCACAGAAAAATATATCATCAAGCTGCAACTTACAATTCGAACTGTCAATATTTAATTTAAATTCAAAAATATATTTAGCTACTATAACAAATTGAGTTGTTGATACGACTAACAGAGAAATTTTTTCCAACAAACTGAACTAGCCAAATTTTTTGTTATGTATGGCGCAGAAATTCAACAAGTTTTGGATATTTTTTTTATTAAAAATGCCGACTAAAATTTTTGTTGAAACTTATGAAAAAAATTAACAATCAACATTCTTGATATAACAAATGAATGCACACACGTAAATGAAACAAAGCAGTTTTGTGTGTATTCATTATTTATTCATTATAATCCAGAGGTTACCGGTACGATTCCGCCCAAAGGCATTAAGTGTTTTTCGCAGACAATCAAAAGAACTCGCTTCGAGGGTTGTGATTGTGTATAAAAATATATTGTTAATACAACAATTATGATAATTAAAATTTATTCGGAAAATCAACAATTCACATTGTTGATATAATAATAATCTTAATTGAAATAATTTTAAAATCTACAAAAAAAATTTTTAAAAAATGTTTTCTGATTTCCTTTTAACTTACAATTTCGTAATTGTATTTACAAAAGTCGTTGTAGGTTCAAAATCAATTAATTATTTAATTGATATAACAAAGAAACTAATTATATTTACAATTCTTTTTTCTGTGTTGAGTATCTTTAATTACGAACAAAAATTATGTATTGTGCTCACTTCTACAATCTATAGAAATTTAAACAGAATCTTTTAAAAATTTTACATCTCGATATAGAAAAGTGCTGCAGGCAGACTTTCAGAGCATACAGCACTCAGCACTAGCAATACGAAATACACAAACAACTTTGTCTTATTAGTTTTGTCGTTCTTCACTGTATACACGTTAGTGCAAAGCAACAACAAATAAATATGTGAAATATTTTTTTTTCTTTGTATGTATTGGTTTTTACAACAAAAAATATTGAATAAAAATTAGTTTTTCTTTAAATGTATTGGTGTTTGCTCTTTCATAAGGAACATTTGGACACCTCTGGTCTAGAGCAATCTAATATTTTTTTCTTGACAAAGGGGTACACCAACATACACAAAAATCCATAATATATTTTTGGAAAAAAACGTCGTAGGTCTGTGTAATGGAGAAGGTGCTAGACTATCAGCTTGGACTTGTTTTTGCTATGGCTTCCGCTCCCACCAAAGGCTCTGCCATTCTTTACTAAAATGTGTAAGACGCACAGTTTTCAGCACTTCTTGCAACATGCGAATTTGTATTGCGCGCATTTTCCTAACGATTTTATTAACTGATAAAAATTGGGCGTGTTAAAAACTCAGCATGACACGTAGTCGTTTAGCAGGCAAGTTTAGACTTTTACATTCGGGCGACGTAAAATCCACAGATCTGGATATACAATATTAATGTGGAATATTATAAAATGCTTAATGGGCTAAATTCAAACCCGTTTTCAATTTCGTTTTCTACCACGTACAAATTGCTTTAATAGGCATGACTAATATTTTCACTATATTCCGCTCTAACTCGAGAACGGATTGTTCGATTTGAATAAATAAGTTAACAAAAGATGCGGAATAAAGCTAACTTTATGGTACGATTTTTCTGACATGCTTAACCCTCAACAAATACATATTTTTTGAAATAGAATTGAGAGAATATCTCAAATAATAAATACATTAATTTGGTTTTTATTTTTAATTTTTGCTTTATAAATAACTTTATTATCACCCAATTGGCAATGTATAAAGGTGCAGAAAATTAAGATAGATTCATATCGAATATAAATTGTTTGTTGGGTTTTGTATAAGTTTGCAAGCCTACTACACTTATTCTAACGTAATTTTCAAAAAATCACTTGTAAATTCTCAAATGGTTTTAGAAATTCTTTGCATAAAATAAGATCTTTGAAACTTTTCAAAAGTATGGTTGAAGTCTACTGATAATTTGGTAATGAAATGCATATAGACATACTTAACCCGCAACCTTTTTACAGAGAAAAAACTAAATTTCATTTCAGTAGAGAAATTCAATGAACTAGTTGTCAAAATCTATAAAACAATTTGTCTAAAAATATTTACAAATTCTAAACAAAATAGTTTACTTAATCAAATAAAATATTTACTGGATTTTTTGTAATATACCAAACAAACTTTTTACATGAGTCAGTAAAAACTTTTTTTTAAATATTTTAAGTCTTAAATAATGACATATGATGACGTCATTAAGCATTTATGAAATTTCAATTTGTTAAATGAGTTTAACTCGGTATGTTTATCTAAAGACGCTAAAAAATTAACGCGAATTAATGCAAAAACATTAATGAATTGATTCGCTCAGAAATCTTCAGTAAGTTGTTACAATCGCATTCCTTTTGCTATCATTGTTGTAGTCGTTATTTATCTGTATGTCGGCATCGGGGCTGTTTTTTTTGCGACACAGAAAACTGGTTTGTGTTGTTGTTTTTGATGTTGGTGTCATAAATAAAAGGCAAACAAAAAATTCACTGATTCAGTAAGAAACATTTACTGAAAATGCAATTTTATTTTAGACAAACTTTTGTTTAAAAAATGTTTGTGATAACTTTTTCTTTTTAAGAGCACATTTTAAAAAGTTTTGGAAGCATATCTTAAAGTTTTTATTGCATATTTAATACGCATAAAACTGAATTTTTAGGGCACATTTCCGGTTTTCCTACTTATAATTTCTTATCGAAATTGTGGGACAGGCAGTAACTTTTAAAGTTAAAGATCAAAAGAGTTATGCCGTTTATATTGTAATACAACGCCGCTTTATTATGTGGCCGCTGCAAACTAGTTTAATAAATTTTGCATTACAATTGTAATAAAGTAAACAAATAAAGGAATATAATTTAAATAAAATTAAGATCACTAAATATATGTTTATTGTGCTGTTTACTTACTATGTTACATAGTATTTAATTAACTATAATGTTGAATCATTTTTTTAACACGGTGGCGGCTTAGCGTTAAATTAAAATAATTATCGGCGCAACAATCTTATTTTATTGCAGTATTTTTTTGCTTTGTGTGAAAATTTTTAAATGAAATGAAAATGGACAATTCATATGTTGCTGACTATCGTATTGGATACCATGTTTATAGAATATTTTATGGTACCAAAATGCACTCAAAACTGAGTGCTAAACTAATTAATTTAGTTAATTTCAACTATGTCTTTTGTGCCTGTTTTTAATTGTTTACATTTATCATCTGTTCATATTGCAGTATATCCATCAAGCCGTTTCTAAGACGTAACTGTTGGGCGCAACAGTTGCCAACAGTTTTACAACAGTTGAGCTCAACAGCTACGTCTTATGAACGTGCCCATTGTAGTTAGCTTTTAGTTAGTCTAAAAAAGTAAACTATAAGTTCATTATTTTTGTAGTCCACTACACATTCGCTGGTAGGCTATGTACATATCAGGGTGCCATTTTTCAGGATTTTTTTTTGGTAAATGGTATGTTTAAAAAATATTATTATCCGTAATTTGAATAAGATATAGTGTATGTATATCTCATTAAAATTATCAATAAGTTTTTTAAGTCGACTTGCGACGGTTCCAAAAATAAAAGCTCAAATCATACACACAAAAAAATATACCAAAAAATTTTTTTTATCAACCCCTTGTTTAGAATTATTTTCATATCTTATTAATGTTTTTGTCCACTTCTAACAACAGTTTTGTTAGATTTTAATTTTGATAGTAATGTTGGCAACTTTTAATTTTTAAAGCAAAATAGAACCGAAGATATTTGGGTGTTGTTACATTGTAAAAAAAATAACGTTTTCAAGATTTCGAAAATTTTTTATGCGTTTTGTTCTAGTAAACTACATTGTTTGCCATATGTATGTACATATGTATTGTATGTACATTTTTAAAATATTTTAATTTGTTAAAATTTTTTGTGATTTTGGTTAAATTATTGTTTAATAACATAATTATTTTAATTGAAAAAATCGGTGGATTTTTCAAACAAATTTTTGTATTTGAATATACAAATTTATTTATAGGTACTGAATGAAACAAAAAATTATTTGAATTTCACAAATACTTGTTCAAATTCAAAAAATAATTTTTTGTGTGTACAGTTATATATACATACATATGTATATGCAGTTTCATGTATTTCTAACAACAGGCAGCCAGCCACCAAAAAGGTGAAAAAAACGAGTGATATCTAAGAGAGAGTGTTGCGGACTTCGAAGATAGTATTATGTTACGTTCTGTTTTAGTGCTACCAGAACTAATTAGCTTTTCGTATGCTTCAAGCAAAAGTGTAAAATAAAATTTTTTAATCGCAAATCTTCTTCTTAAGTTCTACCATTTTTTCAAAAATTATACGTTTTTAAGAGACATTATATAATATTTTACGCAAAAGTAAACCACATTTCATTGTAACTTAAATCATTAAATAATCAAAACATAATTATAACTAATACAAAATAGTAAATAAAACTCTAATTCCCAATCGTGTTAGTATGTATAATGAAATAAAAAAGGTTAAAAACAAAAGCTTGAGTAAATAAATTATAAACAAATTACATAAATCAATTATATATAAGTAACCAGCAAAAATTGTAGAATTTATTTTTAAAGGATTAGTTGTAGAACTGTTACAATCACAACCATTTTAGTGATATCACAATGACTTTTTTCTAACAGAAGTAATGAGTACCAGTTAATTAATTAATGTATTACCTTCTTTGGGAAAGGGATAGTGTAGAGAGACCAGGTGGTGAAGTGTGAGAGAGATAGAAAGCTTAATTCATTTACAACCCTGCTATTGCGCGTTTTTTGTAGAGCAGTGTTGCAAGCCCCTCTTGTATCAAGTGAGGCATTGAGTTGTTTAAGCTGTGTAGCCATTTTATTAGTTCTTTTACTTCGCCGACGGTTCTACAATACCGAAGAAGGAGGGACCTGTTAAGCGCATTAGGATATGTTAGCATTAATCGCTGCCGGTACTACCAAAGTGATCAGTGATATGCCTTCATCACTTTAACAGTCCAATAACAACCAACACAATAACACATCCATGCACATGAGAAAACTGCATGATGTTGTTGGCTTGCCTGGAACTATTCTTGAACTCAAGACCTCAGGGTTTGTAGTCAAACGCGCTAACTTCCCAGTTAACAGCACTATATTAATCAATAACACAGACTTAGAGTGAACTTCCGTTTTAAGCAAAACTAAAATTTTTCTAATTAGCCTGACACGCTAAAAAATACTGTGTCCTCAGTTTTTCCTGCCATTACTCACAGTATATTTCCCATTAACTCGATTCCACAACGAAATGTATGACAAATATATATCGCGGGTAAGATTTGACATTACTTACAGAGCTATTACACGATTTTTTAAGAACAAATGTATTTACGAAATTTGAAACAACTACCAGCTCTCATAATAAAACTATCTGCCTTGTTCTGTAATTCTAGTCGATTTGAAATCGTACGATTTTAGAAAACTAACTCTGACAGAAAATTTTTTGGAATTTTTTATTTTTTGTTATTATATAGAGCCTCAAATATTATATCCGAAAGAAAATGATCGTATATGATTGCAAAAACGTCTGCAGGACCATTGATAATTTTAGAAATCGTACGATTTCAAATCGACTCTATATACAGAAATTGGCCGCATATCTATTTTGAGCTGATCAAAACGAAACTTTATATATCGGGGTTTTTATTTACTCTAAAATTATAGAGTTTTATAGATAATAAATCTATACTAATAAAGTAGCTTTATCTTCTGTACAATTCTGGAAATGTACGTTTCAGGATATCTTCGTAAAACCGTAAGGAATTTTTAAATTAACTGTTTTCATTTTTATCCTAATAACTTCGAGATATGACAAAAAAATATTTTTTTGCAATATACAAGGTGGAGTAACAGCTTTCATCCAAATATCTTTTGTTGTAATTTTGTTACAAGCTCTCGCATTCTTGTTGACGTGTATTTTGTATCTTTACTACATAAATTTCAAAGCATATTTGACATACGCCATTTTCATAAACTACAGCATCTTACTATAGGCTGATGAGTTTTACACCACCTTGTACAATAGAAACATTGCATTGAAAACATCTTGACAAGGAAGTTGGAAGTTTGCTGAATACATACCGATAAATGAGTTGACATTTCGGCCTATTTGCGCCATGTAATTAAAATTAAAAACATGTTGGGATGGACAATTGAACCACCAGTTTAAAGAAGAGAAATAAATCCAAAAATATGGAACAGAGATAAATGAAAAAAACTTCATAACTTTTTATTTTCTTCACATAGCCTATTATAACATTTGGATGAAATGGAGATACTATTAATTATCATTGCATAACAATAGACCAGATTTCAAAATATTAATATTTTCTGATATATACACAAATAAATTTCTTGGATTTATTCCCTTCTTGGAACTGATCAAAAAATATATTAATAAACGGCAATTTTTTAACAGGGGTATATTTATTTATTTATTTTTTAATAACGAAAGTAGTAGTTAAAACATTTATTCGTCTTCATTTTCAGCAGTTTCGGTTGTTGTAGTAGTAGTTCAAGAGATAATGTTAATATTATCATAATATTCTTTGAATTCGTCGGGAATGTATTGTTTTATTTTTCGAATTTCATTAATTTGTTTCGTATTTATTGGCATTTCGGAAGTGTATGCCTTTATAAATGGTATTTTCTAGCTTACATACTTTTACTGAAGCAAAAAAGTGTCTTTAGGAGAACCATCAATAAATTCTGAAGATATTATATAACCTTTTTGACTTAAACAGCATTGAAAATGTCTGTAATTCGATATCTTGAATATGTTTTTCTTATTCAATGACTTACAGGTGTTTTTTTTTAAATAATTTTGCCATGCATTTTTAAAATCAACAACCAATTCTGAAGTAACAAATATCACGGAAAACCCAGAATTTTTGCTATTACAATTTTACTTTTTTTAACTCAATTTTTATTGATTATCAGTTGGAAAAAGGGAATAAATGACCGGCTTTATTCCCTTCTTCCAACTGACTCGCGTTTTAGTCGCATGAAATGCTATTAAATATAAGTGTTATATCTTTGTCTTTAACACGCATAATAGAGCTATGTTTCAAGTAAACAAAAATGTGTATAACTCAATTTTGGAAAAATGGCGTTTATTCCCTTCTTCCAACTGATGGTTCAATTGACAAAACATCTAATGTATGATTTAAGAAATTTTTATGTAACCCAGCAAAAATATCCGTCTATCGGAAGCAGGTTTGTAAGGGAGAGATATCGGTAATCTCCCTTATCAACCTGCTTCGAGATTACATGATTTTTGTATGGGATGCCCCACTTAGAAGGTCTCGAAGTATGAGCTGCTCTCTGCGCATCCTAGATGCATTGACCCCATGTCTTTTTTATATGCATATAATTAAAAAATGTTTTGCTCTTTATATCACAATTTTACCTTCACTTGGATTAATTTTTTATTTGCCATTATTTTATGTTATTTTTATATTTATTTATGTACTTAATGGTACACATACAATTGAAGAGCATATTACTCTACAATTTACTTTTATTAAATACTTTTTGTTCGCGTATTAAATCAGGAATCGATCCCACGATCTGCGCTTGGTAGGCTAGAACACTACCCACAAAACTACGGAGTAGGGATGGGCAAGAGAAAAAAATATATCGATATATATATCGATATATTTTTTAATATCGATTGGCATCGATATATATATCGAATAAACAATATCAACATTTCGATATATATTGATATATTTTCAAGCATGATTATTCATACATAATCCTACAATTTTTAAAGACAACATACAAAAAATACAACATCCTTACAATTTCACCAACATTTCATGGAACGTACATCAACAAAATTACACTCAAAGAAAGACAGTTTTTCGTATGCACAAATAATTGTTTGGTAATACATATTGTATTTTATGAAAATTGATACCTTCAATATTTAAAAAAAAAATATCGATATATTGCAAATAAAAATATCGATGATATATGGATGTGTCAGAAGTTAAAAGGCCTAACTCCAGTTTACAAAAATTTCTTAATTTTGTTATATAGTAATATATATAATTAGTTGTGAATTCTTTGAAAATAATTTTGTTCTTCTATTTTTTTTAAATATTTTCCATTAAAAAATATGAAAACCGGTATAGGTTCTTAATTTTATTTGAATTTTTTTCACATATTTTTTAAAATATTTTAAAATAAGCCAACCCACCTCTTTTGCGGAAATCCCCTACCCACTCATTTTGTCTGTTAAACTTCATAAAAATGTATGGTAACAATAAAAATTAACAAAAAAAAATAAAAACCAATTTTTCGAACATCACTAATTTATCCTACTTTTTATTTTGTGGAGTTAGGCCTGACACATCCATATATCGACATGTTATTGACAAAATATCGATATATCGATACATCGATATTTTTTCCCATCCCTACTAAGCACATTTGTTTTCGTACACAATTCAATGGAAGAATAAAAAATCAAATTACGAAGTAAAAATAACACTCGCAGCCATATTTGTATCCAGGTAAGCAAGAGGATGCATTATAAAAGAAGAGTGAGCCGAATAAAAACTTTGTTTTAAAAAAACATGAAAAAATATAAATAGCCGACCAACTTCGGCGTGTATGCGGTAAATTTCTTTACTCACATACATTCTTGCATCCTCGTAAGGCAGAGGGGATGCACTGTGTTTTATTGCGCATCTCCGAAGCCCTTCTAGTTAATCTTACAACTTCCTTGTACCACATTTATTTTTGCTGGGATGCGGTACTGAACATAGCTTTTTTTGTGTATGAGTTTAAAGAAGCACAAACATAATTTTGCAATTTGAATTAGAATTTATTTCGTATCTTGAATATTTATAAACAGTCTTTGATCAGTGGTAAATTAAGAAAAATCGAGACAGTTTACATTTTCAAAATGATAATATTTATTTCTGTAACGAGCTATCTCAATAACATTCCAATGAAACCAAAAAAAGCGCCTTAAAAATCTTTTGTTAAAAAAAATCTACCTAATATGCTTTTCATGCTTAGAGTTTAAAGAAAAAATAATTATTCGTACAATTTTTGGTATTTCGGTCCATTATTTATTAGTGAGAAAATCCTATATGACAAAAACCCTCTTTTCATTTTGAACTTCAACGCTGAAATATACACATATAAAAAATATCGTTCATTTGAAAAAAATCACGTATTGTGGCATTATTCTAATGGATTTCCAAGTTCTTTACTAATATTTGTTTGCTGCAAGATTTTTCTTGTATGCTAGACGTACTTAGAGCTTTGCGCACTTGCGTCTTCTGTCTCACACATAAGCTTTTTAATATAAATCTATTTTCCAATTGTGTAAAAACCAGTTTTAAAAAATAAACATGGTACCAATATTAAAAACTTAAAAAATAATTAAACCGACTTTAAAATATAACAAACAAACACACATACTGCTAAAGGCTTTTTGGCTTTTCTACATAGACTCCCAGGGTCTTGGCAGGAATCGAACCTGCGATCTCCCGCTTAATAGTCTAGCACAGCTTAGAATATTTTAGATCAAGTCACCTTTCAAAAAATAAATAAAATCGATATATTCGTTTGGGAGATACGGTGCCACAGACACACCGATTCAAGAGGATACGACTAGGAAAATGTAATACTTCTAAACGGCCGGACCGATTTTCTTCAAACATACTAAATCAAAATCCGTCCAGATGTTTTGGCTCTACGATGGGTCAGAGAGACACACAGATACACACTACAAATTTATAACATCCCTCTTTTTTGGACGCGACTTAAAAAGAAAGAAGAATGCAATTTAGAAAGACAGAAATACATTTTATTTATACTGAAACATAGAAAAAGGTTTCAAAACTGAAATGTACGAGTAGGTCGATATGAAAATCTATTTTAAAAATGATGCGGTTTAAAATGGATAACCGTTTTCACGTGATAATTATATTCGCTCCCGACATAAATAATTATAAGTTTGCCATGTTTTCCATTTCCAATCATTTTGAAGAATTTCTTCCCAAATGTTTTAATATTATTTGTACTTTATCTCCTCAGCCCAATTTCTTATATACAAGTAAAATATGTACATAAAATAAAAAAGATAACAATTTTGTAAAATGTTTGTTTTTATATACAGTGGAGTTCGGTTATAACGAACTCCGCCGGTTGGACAATTTTGTTCGTTATAGGCGAAATTTGTTGTAACCGAAGTAAAAAGTTTTTCTTCTCAGAAATATAAAATGATTTTATAAGGTCATTTTCGTTCATTTATTTGTAAAAGGATTTATAAAACATATGAATTTGGTACATTAACTAAAAACATAAATACATAGTGTTGCCAAACTGATTGTTAATCGAAGGTTCGTAACGTTATATCCGGAAAGAATCAGGATGATTAATATTTCAAGAAACTAAGAAAAAATGAACATCAATTTTATTCTCAACGTACACAGCATAACATAGCGACGCCACTTTCGGAAGAAGCTAATTGTATTTTTGCTCATGTGGATTTTTGCCTATCACCCACCGCACATACGGGTATATTGCCAATCTAGCCGGTCATAAATAGAGTTTTCAAAAATGCTCGCAGTAACATAAAAATTGGTTATAATTGTTGTTGAATGACTAGCGACAAATAGGCAACCCTTCCCGGTTTTCCATCGGTTGCAACTACATGTTTTTGTTAGTCGGAACTTGATTATCGTTAAAACTTCACTTATCTTACGCGATTCCTAAGTGTGAAGCAAGCTAACGAAAAGTATAAAATTTTCGCGACCACTGATTTTTTTTATTGCTATGGAAATTGATAAAGGAGGTAAGTACCAATATTTTTAAAACATTTCGCTGTATTTTCTGTTGAAAGGCTATTATTTTTTTGACGTTTGAAGAGATAGTTTGAAATGTTAATGTAATAAATGACAATAAATGGTGGCGGGACACATATGTCCGATATGCGAAAAAGGGTTGAGCTATAATTAATTGAAACATAGTTTCGATACCTTAAAGTTAACTAGGGAGTCGTTAAAGGTAAAAATATATAAATAAATCGTTTTGGCCGCGTAGATACCCGTATGTGCACCGCTTAAAGTATAAAAATTAAACCAAAAAAAAGTTTTCAACGTACACGGCAGAATATAACGTTACGAACCTTGGCATCATACAGAACTTTTCGCTTATAAACACAACCTTTAGTTGTACGCAAATGTGGACTATATCGCTATGTGACTATAAGCCTAACTTTCATATATGCCATTCGGAGGGATATAACCAAATTTGCATACAAAAGTTAATAACAAGGTATTTATTTCATCCCTGGTACAAAAGATTAAAAGTAATATTTTATTCTAGTGGAGAGTTGGTGACAGGAATACTAAACGATTCAATGCTTTCATAGTAATTTTTTAAATGGTTTGGGGCTTCAATAATTAAACAATTTAGTAAATTTTTCGATTGCAACTATAACGCAAATTGTATGTATTCTGTCTTTGTGAACCAAAGACAGATGGCATATATGCCAAATTTGCTTATATCGCTAAATGGACTTTGGTAAGATAGAATGAACTATATCGATAATGTAACTATAAACGGTAGTAACTATAAACGAAAAGTACTGTAACCAATTTGCGTTGAAAATCTAGTTTTATTTTTATTAAATTAATTGTTTGCTTTTACAAAAATCTTTCACTGGTTCATTTTCAGTAAAGAAAAATATTTGAATCTATAAATTCTTTTAATGATTTTGAGAAAACATTTTTAACAACTATTTAATCTTAAATTCTGGTTTTTCACTATAGAAAACAACAACAACAAAACTTGTGAACTGGTGAAAACTTTGTGTTACCACGACAAGGTTACAAAGTCAGTTAGCAATGCCACTGCTACGTTCATGAGAAAACATGACAACTTATGAACTGGTGAAAACTTTCTGTTACCTCCAAGAGGCTACAAGTCAATTAGCAATGCCACTGCTATGTTGTTCGAAAATCATAACAAGACATGATAACTTTAGGAACAGAAAGGGAGAATTTAATGGAAACAAAAAATGGGTGAGGGGCTTGGTATTCGTTCTTTTTGTTTACCCAAGATACTTGATCCTCGATACCACCAATATTTCAATTGCAGTCTGCTACTTATATATTAAAAAGCGTTTTGTTGAGTAGCTCTGTTCCGAAACTTTATCAAAGGTATGTATGTAAGTATGTACTGCAAAAAATTTTCATTTTATTTTATCATCTTAACTGGTTCCAATAAAGAATCTTTCAATCTAGTTCCGAGAATGATGACAATTTCCAATTAGAATCATTAATTGCACAAACAAACAACAAACATTTAGATCAAATACCGGCACTATTCATGCATTCTACAACTAGTTTGGGATTAAATAAAGTTTTTGCTGGATACTTAATAATAAAATAAGCTCATATAAATATTTCATAATAATAAATTAATCTAAAAAATTTTTAAATTATATAAAAACAATTAAAAAAAGAGGTTTACCTTGTGTGTTTAATTTTTTTTTTTGCAAAACAAGCAACGAAATTTTTTAAAATTGTTTAAAATTGTTGAATGTAAAACAAATATTGTTGCAAAATAAGATGTTATTATAATGAAGAACGAATTTCGCTATTTTATTTATAATTTGTGTAAACACTTCACAAAAAAAATTTATTTAAATTTTTCGTTTTCTTTTTCAAATACCGTCGCTTGAAATTTATTTTTTGACAGCGGAAGTTGGGAAATTCGACACTTTTCACTTATTTGTTTGTTTAGAAACTATTTTATGACATTTTATGGATTTTAAACAATTCTTTTCTAGTTGTTGTTGTATATGGTTACATGCTTCGTAGTTAGGCGAGGGTACACGCGTTTAAAAAGTCGTAAAATTTTTGTGTTATATAAGTAATAAAAAAATTTTATAGTTCTCTTGTGGACATGGTGTGCGGTCCGGTACCACTTGGTTAAGGTTTATTTTTTATTGATTTTCTTCTTTATTTTGTTAAAATGTAATTAGTTTGGTACATGATAAAATTATTAAGAAATAAAACATTAAGAAATGCGCGCACTCTTTCTTCAATTTATTTTGCAGGCAAATATGATGCACGTTGTTTCACTTTCATTCAGTTAACATTATAAAAATTGAAATAATTTTACTTTTATTTTTTTATTTTTATACCTATTTTTAATAGCAGCAAATGGTAATTGCTATGTTGATTTGATGACTTTGCGTATAAAACTAAAGTAAATGTATAAAATGATTTGGATGGTTGTTATAGTGCATACAATAAAGTTGACGGGCAGTTAGTCTAACAGACAGACACAGAGCATAATTTAACAATAGATGTTTTTTTGTTTGTTTTTTGCTGCTTTTCGGATTTAAGTAGAATTGTGGTTGTTGACGATGATTACCTCAGTAACAACAAAGAAATTTTGATGATAATGCCTATGATGCTGCTACTGCAACATTTCTTTTTCGATGCTCTTGTTGTATTTGGCGTTTCTTTTATGACAATAAACAAGTGATACAGCACTTAAAACACACTAAGCAAGAGATATTACTTTTTTTCTTAAATTTTAATTCACAGATAGGTACATAGTTTTTTATGTTTTGCATTTGAAACGGTTTCAGGTGAGCTTTTACGTATTATTCTTCCGTTTGTAGTTTTTACGATTGATTTTACTATTTTGTTTAATTTAATTTGTATACCTATGTATTCTTGTTTACAGTGTAAAAGTTTATTTTTTATGATTTTTATTAAAAGACCTCAAGAAAAGTAATAAAAACAAGTAGTGTTATATGTGTATAGTTAGATACATAGATATTTGAAGCAGAGCACCGTTCTGTTACTGTTTCGATTCGGTCACTCACAAAAAACACTCCGCAGACAGTTGTGCGCTCTACGATAATAAATATTATAATAAAATGAAATTTTTAAAAGAGTATAAAATTCGTGTAATTGGTAATATCTGCAGCTATAGCTTCAACATATAAACGAACTAATAAAACGAGTATTTGGATGGCTGGCTGGGCTATCAGGCTGTTATATGGAGAAGCAACAAAAACAAAAATATTTTTTAATAAATACGGAATGTATTGGTGACGGTATCCGTGTATCACTGGCGACTACTGTCGTTGCTGCTTTTATTGCTGCTGCAGCTGATACTGCTACGGATGGCTTTTGAAAGTGCTGCTTCTTAGCTTAAAAGCAATGCCTTTAGGAAATCTTATTGAAAGACAAGCACTACAACGTCTGCTTACTGCTCTGTTGGCGTTTGTTTGAAAATTGATGCCGCTAGATATGAGTGCTATGTTATTTTTTATTTAATTTTTTTTGTGTTTTAGTGGTTGAGAGCATAAAAAAAATTAAAAATCTAATTATATGTTAATAAAAAATTAATAAAAATTGGATTGCACGTGCTTTATTTAGACTTTTGTAAATAAACACATACATACATACACACATATGCAATTGTGTACGTGTATACAAGAGGTAAATGAATCAGTTTTATACATATATCACAGTTTGTACATAACTAAGATTTTGTATAATTTTTATTGATAACTTTGTTGTACATTTTATTTTATGATAATCCGTTTATTGCACAGACATGCGTTTATTACCATGATGCCTTTTTACACTCTAAAACCAATGTTATTTGCTTTTCATTGCCAAACAAACGCAGAAATACCCACAAGCAAACACAAAAACAGAGAATGAAAACAAAAACTTACTACTGCAGGCTGAAGAGTCAATAAGAATTGTAGCTACTATAGTTTATTCTTTTACTCACGTGCGTTCGCTGAACAACTAGCATACAATGAATTCGTTATATAGTTATCTCGTGTACATCCTCAAAAATCATTATGGCCGTTAACGTAAAAACATGTGTATATAAATTTGAGTGTGTAGTAAAAATAATGGCCGCAGCGTTTGTCTTGTTATTTTTCATATTCTCTTGTGAAATTTTGTTGCAGTTTTTGCTGTTATTGGTACTGTTTTTGGAAACACAATGGGAGAGCGATTTTGAAGATTCTGAAGCAAAATATCTGAGAGCTCTTTAACACTCAATTGAGTTGATTTATTTAATGGTTTATGAGCATATTAAGGTAAAATAATATTAATATCTCACATGTGTATATGCATGTTTGTATTTAAATGCCAAAAGGACACAACAACAAGAACAAGTTAGTATATTTAATTTTTATTATATAATACATAATTTATTATATTTAATTATTAAATATGTATGTGTGTACATAGTTTTCGTGTTTCCACTCCACTCATTAAGCCCTCTCTAATTTTTTTTATAATTCGTATTTACACTCTCTATTTCAATCACTCTTCAATTACAATTTTGTTATGGTTGCTGTTCTTTAAGTTGATACTTTTTTTATTTTATTGTTGCTATTGTATGTAGTTTGATTTTTATTGAAATTGAAATTGCTGTTATGACATTTTTATGAAAAATTTTTAAATTTATGATTCTACCTAGTTCAACAAATATTTTCAAATATTTTTTTGCATATAACTTCATACATACATGTGTATGTACATACAACAGTGGTGGTAAGTCAGTAATATTTTACTATTTTTAGTACCTACTCTTGCGGTTAAAAAGTACTCCATTTAATTTGCGTCGGTAAATATATTGATCAAAATTATAGGTAGTAAAATCAAATACTTTCACAAAAATTTCTTAAATTTTCTCCCGCTTTATAAATATTCAACTTATTCTATTCAAATGTATGTATGTATACATAACGTGACCAGAAGGTTTTTTGCAAAAAGCGTGACAAGAATGATTGCGGGATTCTGAAGAAAATGTGACTAAAAAGCGGGATTTTATACAATATCTTGCGGAAAGCGGGATGTTGTAAATACTAGGGATGTAACGATACGCCGTCTTGCCGATCCGATACCGATACTTAAAAATAAATATCGCCGATACCGATTCCGATACCGATACGAATATTGAAATTGAGTTCAAGTTTAGATTAACAAAACTCAAGTGCAATTTTTTTATTACACGAAATTACAGTGTAAGAGATTATTAATATTTACAATTGATATTAACCCAGTATAAAAAATTGGCAGTATTTTTTAAGGCGCTACATTTTCTTTGCTTCCAAAAAATCTATATTAAAAATATGCAGATAACACAGTGCAACAGTCCAAAAAACACACGGACTTGACAGTATAGATTCGGTTGTACTACCACGGGGTAGTAAAACCCTATACTTTGCTTGGCGCATTTGGCGACCAATTTCGTTTTATGGACCTCCAAAGTTTTGAAAAATCAGCGGGCCCTCAAAAAAAGGTGTAATCAACTTTTGGCCAACAGAAAATTCAAACCTGGTGATACCGCTTAACTATATATGCCAATAATGTTGCTAAGAGTTCGCTAAACAGATTTTATTACCATTTTATGCCAAAAAATTATTTTTTCGTGCACTTTTTTTTTGAAAAATTAAGGAAAAAAATGTTTTTTTCACTTTTTCCAGAATAGCTTACAGGGACTCGTAATTTTTTATTAACAATATTTGCTACGCTAAAGCTGAACAACTTTTGTGAACATGTCAATACAATCTGAATGTATGTGGGCACCCTAAACAGCCCAGAAAAACTTATTTCTACCTTAAAAGTTTTCGTTTTTTACGAGTTAGGCTATATTTTTATTGCATTTTTTTTGCTTTCTTTGTTATTGTTCCACTTCTTATGTTGCTGATCTTAGTAGTTACTATTTTTATTGTTTGTTGTTGCTTTGCCAAATAATGGTAATGAAAAGTTTGGAGTCCCTATAAGTTATACTGAAAAAAGTGAATAAAATAATTTTTTTAATTTAAAAAAAAGTACAAAAATGTTTCTGGGCACAAAATGTTAGTGAAACACAACAGAGAAGTATGCACTTGAATACACTATTTTCAAAAAAAATATTTTTTTACCATAAAAAAATATATTTTTAGCATAAAAAAAATAGTGAAAAACTACAATTTTTAAGGTAAAAAGTGGTCTGTGTGAGCTATTAGAGTGCCTAGATACGTGCAGATTGTATTAATATGTTCACAAAAGTTGTTCAGCTCCACCGTAACTATAAGTTTGCCAAATATTGTTAGTTAAAAATTTCAAGTCCCTGCAAGTTATTCTGAAAAAAATGAAAAAAAACTATTTTTTTTCTTAATTTTATCAACAAAAAGATCAGGAAAAATCTGTTAAACAGACTCTTAGCTACATTATTGTCATATATAGTTAAGCGGTATTATAAAGTTTGAATTAGCTGTTGGCCAAATACTGATGACACCGTTTTTTGAGGGCCCACTGATTTTCAGAAACTTTGGAGGTCCATAAAAAAAATTGGTCACAAAATTCGCCAAACTGCGTAAAGGGTTTTAGTACCCCATTGTAGGACAATCGAACCTGTACTGTCCAGTTCTTGTGTTTTTCCAAAAGTCTTTATTTGTCGCATAGTGTAAGTAGTAGAAAAGCAAGAAAAAAATTTTAATTCCTTTATAATTTAAAAAATGCTCGCCATACTTGCATAAAAAAAATTGTGAAAATGGGTAATTTTTTATCCTTTTTTCTTGAGGAAAAATCATTATAGGACACCGAAAAAGAAATTTGTCCGAGCATCGCTTCCAATTCGGTGATTGGTAATCGAAAAACAGAACTTCTTGCAATGGCAAGGATATGTAAAACTAATAAGGAATGATCCAAATTTTCAATACTTCCGGATCGCGAATTCTACATTTCAATGACTTCTTTGGAGTGTTTTTTTGCTGGAATAAGATTTAAAAAACAACGAACTGAATTTGAATTCATGGTAAAATTAACAAAAAATTAATAATTTTTTTACAATATAATAGTATAAAAATATTATTAATTTTGAAAATTGATATTAATAAGATTTAAAAAATAACGAAATGAGTTTAGTTCATGGTAAAATTAACAAAAAATAAATAATTTGTCAGAAAAAAACTTTGAAAAAAATTTTTAAACTACCGTATCGACAGTAAAATATCGCCGATACCGATGTATCGGAAAATCTGAAGTATCGCCGATATATCGGTATCGGTATTCGTTACATCCCTAGTAAATACACTCCATTTCTATAATAATAGGTACCTATATGATTTCTTATGAATGCATATATGCACTCTAAAAGATTACTTCAAATATAGGCTCATATATTGTCTAAATTTGTGTTGAAATTTTCTCGTTGTCTAAAATTACATCGATTTTGCACACTCAAAATAAAAATCAGTCCATCCGTACTTACATTAATACCAAGCGGTGTCAAAAGTACGGTAATCCCGGTTTTTCTGAAATCAAGTACAGGAAGATTGTTTCAAGTCGGAATAATATTCAAGTGCAAAATACTTAATTTTAGCCTGACTAGCCTTTATTCATGTAAAAAAAATATTATTTTAAGTATGAGTATGTTTATAAACTTTATACACAGACGTACTCGTACTGTGTTGGTGTTTGTTTGCTTGATGATGGCCACAAATCACTGTTCTGCCCTTGTTGTTGTTTATTTTCATTACTCGGGCATAGCCGACAAGTAGCTGACACCCGTCGTCTTGCATGTAGATTCAAGCCCGCTGTATACTTGAATCAATCTGCCGCGTACTTTTTTAATCAATCCCGCGCGTGCTTGAATCAAATCCCGAAACAGGCTAACTTTTACTTATTTAATATAATCCTGGAACAGACTTGGAATTTTTATTTTTCTACTTAAATAAATTTAATATTTTTATTTACTTGTTTATTTTTGTTCATTCCTGGTATTGAACTTAGCTCATCATGTTTTGTAAACCAATGCCTTAGACAACTCAGATAACTCGGTATTGAAAGCACGACAGCTAAAATCCAGTATAAGCCAGCAGCATGTAATACGATGTTTGTAGGCTATTAGCCGGCAGTGCACGAACTTCTGTTTGTTCGTGCACCAACAACAAGACAACAACATAAGCACAACATGCGACTGAAGCTATCAACAATCAAACAAATACCAACACACTACGAGTGTGTAAAAAGTTTATTCTAATAGTAGTACTTAAAATAAGAATTTTATACACAATTTAAGTATTTTGTTATTGATTCAAGAATTTTTAAGTGATTATCCCGTTTTCGTCTTGACTTAAGTACATTTTAGTGTTATTCGTACTTAAATTAGTCTTACTCAAAGTAAGTAGAAAATATTTGAATTTAGTACGGCGTTTTTCTTTCTGTGTAGTTATTTTATTAAAGAAAAAACCTATCAAATTAAACATATATAGTCCAAGTGGAAAAAATGTAACATAAAGTATAATACGGCTATGGCTGAATGGTAGATACGTCAGACTTATCAGTCAGTTTTTAGTATCAGTTTTAAGTAAAAACAGTTTGCTCAAAAATAATGCGTGTCTAATTTTAGGTCATTATAATAATTGGTAAAGTGCTGCCGACTATTATCGACATAATTTTCAACAAAAGTGTTTTAGAAGTGCAATTACGCACTTTCATATACACTCTAAAATACTTTTGTTGAAAATTAGGTCGATAACAGTCGGCAACACGTTTCATTTAAAAGTTCCCCTCTCAAAAGCGTAAGCTGGATCCGCGCCTGCTATGTATAGGTACAATGTACATAAATTTTACTCTCTTGATGTGATTTAGGCAATAAGGCCCGTAAAAGACAAATATTACTTCTTTGATACAAATAACTACAAAATCGACATAATTTTAGACATCAAGAATATATCAACAAAAATTTAGACAATATATGATCCTAAATTTTAGTTAATGTCTTAGAAAGTTCTTCTGCAACTTGAAATATTTTATTTAGTTTTACCTCTATCCTATAAAATTAAAAAAGTGTAACTACGTGATTTTGCATTTCAGCTAACGATATGTCCTTAGGTAATTCATTGAGTTGCAGGCCCCAAAATTTAAAAAAAGTCAATTTTAGGCGTTTTTTAATTCATCATTTTAACCATTTATGCCCGAAGGAATTTTAAATATTTTTTTATTTTTACTTTGCATGGCCCAATATTAGTTCTGAAAAATTGGGGTCTAGATCTATTCCTGTTCCCCATTTTGCTTGGCATATAAATATGCCTATGGGCTGAAAGGAAACTTTTCACCCCGATAATTTTATATAAAAAATAAAAACATTTTAAATAGTTTTTTTTTATATTTTAAGTTAAATATAACCAATTTATATAATGTTAGCCTAGCTACGGTCATTTGTGGTAAATACCAAAGCTGTCACTGGGTGTAGTAAACCAGAAGAACACGTTACATTAATTTCCAAGTATATTTGTGCGACTGTATATTTTATCAGAGGTGTAATATACCGGATGTAATGATATAATTTTTCTGCAGAGTGTGCATCAAGATGAGACTCGTAAATAATATTTCAAAATTGAATCCTGATATATTGCCTACCTACAAAATTGTGAACACTATCGGACACAAAATGGGTTTTCATAGGAAAGAGTTTGTCGGAAATGAAATTATTCTGTGGCGGAATAAACATAGCTACTTGTTTTCTAATTTTCGTACATCGTTTAAACGCAATGCAATTGGCTCGTTCACTACTGCAAAGTTGTCAATCTACGCATAACTTTCGTTTATTTTTATCTTAGCATTCACTAAAAGAATAAAAATATTACACCAAAATATACACAACTTAATAAAAATAACCATCGAATTCGTAACACAGAAAAAAATAGACAAGAATTATATTCAATAAAACCATGTTATTAAAAAAATATATGAATTTCAATAACATTTATCTTTAACATAATAAAATATTTCGTTGTAAGTATTTCTTTTCCATGCCGGTTATTTCTTTTCTTTTTATACATAAGTACTTAAAACAAGTTGTATCCCATAAAAAAATAAATGGGATATGGCTCAGCTAGAGAGTGTATGCTTTACGTCCGGAAAGCCCGGGTTCGTATTCCAGCCATGTCAACATTTTTTTAATTTATATATATATTTTTATTTTGAAATAATTTTGTTATCAATGTAGGGGAATTCTTTATCACAGGAAATTTGAAAAAAAAATTATTGAATACCGGGATTTTTGTTATCAAAAACGAAACTTATTTTTTTCTGTGAACGCACGAAAAATATTTTTTCTAAATGCAAATAAAAAACTTACGTAAACAAAGAAACAAAACCCAAATAAAGCTTTCAGCTTGGAACAATCGGCCATGTCACAGAGTTCAATTCTGTTCGGAAACGGAATTCAATCCAGCCTAATATGTCAAGCCCTAGCTGGAGCATACCGCAACATAGTGGCGCCGCCAACAGTCTGGACACACCTGACAAATTTGAGTATTTTAGTTTTCTTTTTTAGACACCAGCTGCTACAAAAATGGGTTAGGTCGAATTCAGTTTCCGAAAGGAATTGAACTCTGTGACATGGCCGAATAACACAAAAAATTACGTGAATAAGCATGAAACTATACAAGTGCTGATGAAATCCAAACACCGTGATAAAAGTCAAAGCAAATTTTTATTTTTCTTTTGATGCAATTATTTTCGTTTCAACCCATTAGCAAATATACTTGCCAAACATAATTTGGATCCCTGTGGGACGGAGATAAACAAAGAAAAAAATATCATCAAACTGCAACTAAAAATTCGAACTGTTAATATAACAAATTAAGTTGTTGATACGACAAACACAGAAATTATTTTCAACAAACTGAACTAACCAAATTTTTTGTGATATATTGTGAAAAAAATGAACAATCATTATTGTTTATATAACAAAGAACGTTAGTCTATTAGTAAGAAAGTTAGTCTATTAGTCCAGAGGTCGCCGGTTCACAATACTTAACATTTACCATCTTGTCTCGAAATTTGGAATCATACATATATGTATTTTGTAGCCGAAATTATCTTAGAAGTATATATTTTCAAAGGTTTAACGTGAGCAGCATTTGCTACCTTTTAACTTTTCGCAAATCGAAGTTATGTAACTTTATGTTTATAAAAGTTATAAAGTATAGTTTCCCTGTCCATAACTTTATTTTTTTTAACTTTATTTTCACTATTTCCGCTATATCAGCCATAGTGAAAAAATCAAGTGGCTTTCTAGGGAGCACGCCGACTACAAATTTTGCCTATGTGTGTTGGCAAAATGTCTAGTTGGGGCCCACTTGGTGATTTAACATCAGTACTTCCCAAGGGTGAAACTATTGGGAACTTTTTTGGAACATCTAAAATGGTTTTTAATATAATTTTTTTGCTCACTTTTGTCCCCACGGGAAACCCAACGGGTTCCAAATTCGTTTTTGGGTTAGATCCAAATTTGGAACCCATTTGGGTGCTCAAGAAATTTTCTAGTCGGGACTAGAGATGGGCGCGTGTCGATATTTTCCAACACAACGCGAACACAAATCCCGGATGTCTAACACGTACGAAACACGCACGCTAGAGCTGCAATACAATCGATGGTACTACCCGACTAGAAATTTTCATGCAAACACATTTGGGATCTAACTGGGATCCCAATTCCGATGTAACGCAGAAACGTATTTGGGACCTGATTGATTTCCTGTGGGGAAATATCAAAACCTTGCAAAAATTTGCTCAAATCGGGAAAATATCAAACTCTAATATTGAATTAAAATTGCTGAAGCTATCCAAGGGATAAAAGTATGTAGCAATCATCTCTTTTGAAGATGAGCAAAATATACGATTAAAGATCTGTGTTAGATTTTCCCAACAAGTTCCCAATAGTTTCCCATTTGGGAAGAACTTATGTTGAGGCATTAATTTGCAGATGGGCTGTCCCAACAAGTTCCCGATCAAATCACAAATGGGATAACCCTTTTGGGTGTGCCACATGAATTCCCAATCGGACCCCAATATGAGTATTGGGAAAATTTCTAGTCGGGTATCGATAGTATCGATAGTTTTATTTTTAATGAACTATTTTTCTCCACTATCGAAACAAATTTAATACATAAATTCTGACCGCAGCAGTCGTTTAAACGCGAAAACTGTCGACATATCTGTGGTCACAAGCCTTAACCGCTTAAGTCGCTTTGAAATTTTTTCGGGAGAGTTGTTTAAAATATCAAAACCTTGCTTCAATTCAGTTGTCAGTCTGCTTTTCTTTAACTTATTTATAGATAATTGTCGTCTTAAAAAATTTACATACTTAACACAGCGTCTTCACGAGACATTAACTTTGAGATAACATGAGAGAAAACGTCGGCAGAATACTAAAAACAAAATGTCGAATTTTCTCTTAATCTCATACTAGGGGAAGACGTAATTTTACTTTTCCGATAAGATTTCATTTTATGCAAATGCTCATCGAGTTAACATGCACTACTTTTGCAGAATTAGTTATTTTATTTTTAATTTTTCACACAAATTTTAATTTATAAATCAACTAAACACATTTATTCATTTATTTAAAACAGAAATTTTATCAAAAACATCGCTTTTCATTTATTTTAATAAACACTCACACATGCACACTATTTTATTTTTATGTAAATGTGTTTTTTGACAGTTCATCTCATAAGATTGTTGTTATAAGAATTCTTATAACAACGCTCATAAAAATTCCTTTAACATTGAGATAACACTAATTTGAAGTCTACACGTAACATAATTCTCTCTGCGATTGAATTTGACAATCTGATCTTACATATTATGTTACGTGTAGACCTCAAGTAAAAAATTGGTAGCGATTTGATTTAGAAACGAATGGAGTCCATCACACCAAAAATTAAATTTTGTCCTAACTCGACTAACGGCTCTTTTCACAATGTACGATTAAGAGTTAACACCAAGTTCGGCATGCAAAACTACCGGTTAAAGTACACGTTAACTCTTAATCATACATTGTGAAAAGGGCCGTTAGGAAGTTAAGGGTTGTGACCACAGATATTACTATTAACAAATATGATTGGGTACTACTACAGTTACTGTATATAACATTCGAGAACAAAAGCGATCCCATTATGCCCAAATTTATCCACTGATATTAACAGCTTATGTTTCGCATTACTTGGACCCTCATTTACCGCTAGTTTTTGTTATTGAAGTTATGGTAATTAGTGGTGTAGGTAAACAAAGGTTGTAAATGAAATAGCATTGTCTAAACTATTGTAGTTAGAATTATGTAGTGTGTATCTGTGCGTCTGTCTGCACCATCATAGAGCCCAAACGGCTATACCGATTTATTTGAAAGGTGACTTTATCGAGAGAGTTCTTAGCTATAATCAAAGGAAATCGGTCCACCCGTTTGGAAGTTATCATTTCTTTTCAGCTAGTATCTTCTTAAATCTCTAGGTGTGTCTGTTGCAACGTAGCTCCCAAACTGCTTAATCGAATTTAATTAATATATTATTTTTAAATGTGGCTTGGTCTTAAATTTTCGAAGCTACGTTTGAAGAAAATAGGTCCAGCCATTTTGTTATTATCCATTTTCTCTTGGGGTTTTTTAAAATTTTTAATGTAATGTTATTATTTAAAGAATATATTGCTACCATAATATAGAAACGCCCCAACTCATTATCTTTTTCATATCGAGTTTTTTCCCTATTTCGCTGGATGGATCTTTAATCTATCGAAATATGCAAAAAATTCTATTTGTAAAAAATTGTGAGTTTATATATTAAGGTAACGATAGAAAACTTTGTACGAGATAATAGATTCACAATAGTAATTGCTAAATAAATTCCCATACAGGGTTAAAATTCTAGTATTCTTCTAAAAATTCGATACTATCGATAGTTTTCTAACAAACTATCGAAACTTTGACTATCGATAGTTTTGTAGCTTTACAACCCGCACGAAATGTCTGTCACGAATACTTCGTGTTTAGTCGTTCATGTTCGTGTCACGAAAAAAAAACACGACACGCGACCATCTCTAGTCGGGACTGTGATGTACGGGCAAAGTTCGTAATCAATACAATAGGATTCTTTTGATACTCTTTATGCACGGAATCCTCCCAAATTGACATAAAAAAACTATTTTCTTCGTTTTATTATTTTAAATATTTTGGACTATGTATAAATAAATAATTATGTTTCAAAATACACCCAAACATGTATCGAAATAACGATATTTTTATATATTTATATATCGAGCCCTATTTTCGATTTAATCGTAAGCGACAAAAATTAAAGTTGTCAGAAGAAGTTTTTTTTATTATGTTCACATATGTTTTTTATACATAATTTGTTGCTTACGATAAAATTTTACAGCCTATATTTTAAAATTTATCAGCAATTTTGTAATTTTTCACAATTCTAAACTATAGATAGGCCCATAAAATTAAAAAAAGTCTATATTTTGGAACATGTCGCTTACGATTAAATCAACAATAGGGCTCGATAAAACGAATCGATAGACATATATTTGTTCACATGCCCATCCCTAATCATTAGTATAATAGTAATCAACACTTCTTTATTATTATTTTTAATATTCCAATTTTTTTATTATTCTGCAACAAATTTTAAAACATTGTATCTATTAAACTAAACATTTAACTTTTAATATTAACATAAATATATGAATATTTACATTTAAAAAATATGTTGCTGTATTAACTTATTTAACGTTTTTATTATAGAAATAAAACTTTTATTTTGTATAGCATGTCTCGATTCAAGACTCTGTTGATTATGTCTCTCTTGCATTCGAAATTGTCATGGTACGGTGAGCCGCTACTAATTCCCGAGTGGAAAACGTTTATTCTGGAATTTCCTGCAGTAAAAAAAAAGAAAAAGTATGAAAATTAAATAAAGTTGTAAAAGTGTTTGTTTAAAGAAAAAATATTAAAATTAAGTAAAGTTGTAAGAGTGTTTATTAAAAGTCTTTTTAATTTTTACAATATTATATTGAATATAATTCATGAGAAAGTAAGATTCAAGCCATAATTTTTATATTCGGACAATTTATCATTACAATTTTTTTTAATTTTAAGGTTTTATTGTTTTGATGATCTAATCTTGTACTTTTTATACAGAAATTTTTCTTTAACAATGTTGTAACGATGTATGTCGAACGTTAAACTCACACTCAACCGTCTTTTACTATTTGTTAATACAAGTGTTTCATTTCGGGTCTACGAACTAAGCCCGGTTCCATGCATTCTAAACCAGTTACAATGAGTAATTGCAAAATATGTTAATCAAAAAATATTTAAAAATGTTTTTCAGAGTAATATCTTCTTTAAAAAATTTATATAGCTTGTATAAAAGTTAGAATATTCAATTAATCGGGTTTCAATTTGAATCGATTTATCGCACACTTAATTAATGGAGGATTTAGTTTAATCGCTTAATTTTGAACTAATCGGTTAACCGATTAATACAAATTTTTCATAAACTAATTTTTTTCAACAAAGAAAAGTATGTAAAATATTAATTATTTTAAAATATTACATATTAGTAAAAACCAGCAGTAACATACCAAATATAACAGTTCTTGAATTAAATCAGGCAGGAGAAGAATTCATAAACATACAAAGAAAAATCAAGAATTTTCGACACATGTCTCTAATTGTATCCCCTGCGATTTTAATGGAATTCGACACATATATTCTAAAGAATTGCGCTATATTGATAACAAAATTATTTCAAAACAAAAAAAAATGTAAATTAAAAAAAATTTACATAACTGTTATATGAACCCGGGCTTCCTGGGCGTAAAGCATACTTTCTACAGCTGAGCCAGGTCTCAGTTATTATTTTATAAGATAAAACTTGTTTTAAGTACTTATGTATGAAAAGAAGAGAAATAACCGGCATGGGAAAGAAATACACACAACGAAATATTGTATTCATTTAATGACAAATGCTATTGAAATTCATATTTTTTTTCAATAACGTGGTGTTATTGAATATAATTCTTGTCTATTTTTTTCTGTGTTGGCATCTCAGGCATTTTTGAGAAAAGTTTCGTCATATTGAAGATTAAATAACTATAAAACGCGTCATATGATATAAATAAATTCGATGTTATTAGAAAGGTTACAGTCTCTTATTAACGATTACTGAATAAAAAGGACATAATATGTTCCTGCTACAAGTGCCTCTAAAATGCCAAAGTATAGTTTATCCTTAAATATCCTGAACGATGGTATTTTCATTTTCTTTGTTTTTATAGAATCTACCCAACTGGGATATCTTTATTTTGTACAATTTTCAACATGGTATGAAAACATATTAAAAAGTTACAGTTGTTTTTTTATGATAATTCTTTTCATATAAGTATTTTTTATTGGTTTGAAAAATGCTTAGTCACTTAAGTTCTGAAAAATATTTTAACATGGATGAAATATTAAAAAGAAAGAAATATATGGTCCTTGATTTTTTTCGGTTTTCGTAACTTTGTACTGTTTTCTAATAACTAGAAGAAGAACAAAAAAACAAACAAAAAATTTACCACAACTTAAAAATAATTAATTAAAAAAAGATTTTCGCTCAAACTTCCATAGCTTTCAGAAGTTTAAAAGAAAATAAACTAGAAAAAATTTGAAATGTAAATTCAAATTAAGACTGTTTAATAAAACAACAACAACAAACAAAATATCTATAAAAAAAAGTTTGTGTTTGTCGGTTTTTTACGCTACAAGAGGGCGCAAGAATCAAAAACGACGTTGTTTTTTATTGTTTTAAGAAATTAATTGTAAAAAAAAATTTGTTTCTGTAATAGATAACTATATTTATAACTAAATGTAAAAAATTATGTAAATTCTTTTTCTATACGTATTTTTATTCCTTTGAAAAATGCTTGTTATTCACTTAAGCTCTAAAAAGTTGTTAACTTTGATGGAATATTGAAAAAGAAAGAAAAATAAGGTTAATGGGTTTTTTTTCTGATTTCGTAAATTTGTACTGTTTTCTAATAACTACGGCGAAAAAACCAAAACACGTTACCACAACTTAAAAAATTTTAATATAAAAAAATAGCTATTTTCGTGATTTTTGTCTCAAATTTCCATAGCTTTAATTAGTTTAAAGGAGAATAAACTAGGAACATAGTAAAATATAAATCCAAAGAGATAATGTTGAATTATAAACAACACAAGGGTAATTAAAAAAGAAGTATAAAAATTGTGCTTGTCTCTTTTTGGCGCCACAAGAGGACGCCAAATTCACATATGTCGTTGGCTTTTCATTGTTTCAAGCAAATAATTGTCAAAGATTAATTTTTCGTAATAGGACATTGAAATTCTTTCTATGATAGCTAATTATACGTAAAACTAACTAAGCATAAAGTTTTATATAATTCTTTCCTACTTTTGACCGATTAAAAAAAAATTTATTTGTATCCAAAGAAATTTGCTTATTTTGGCTTGAGTTCGCTTTTAATTTCATTTGTCAATTAAATTATATTTTTATTTAGAGATAATTGTGAAGCATGTAGACAAGGAAAATTTTGACTGCGCGGAGGGTTGAACTGACGTTTCGATAGCTCCCGCTTAACTCATCAGAGTTCTTTACCGCTTAGACCACTCGACCAAAGTCGGTGGTTTGCAGTCAAGACTTGAATATCATCTACTTTTAATCAATTCATACTCTCCGTCTTAGAGCTGTATTTCATTTGATAGTTATTGATATTCACTTTTTTCTTTTGTCTTGTGTTAAGCTTCTTCTTATTATTTCTCTATTCTAGTATGAATTATCATTGATAATTACAAGTACTAGTGTGTGAATGTTCAGTTAATTTGAACATGTACATACATCCTTTTTGCTAGGTGCCTTCAGAGTTTAACAATTAAGTTCTGAGTTTAGTCGAACTGTATGGGTTTATATCCAAAGAAATTTGATTATTTTGGCTTGAGTTCGGTTTTAATTTACATATTAATAAGTTGCAATCAGCAGTGGCAATTGTTATCTTTGTTTGGCGCTACTAAAGAAGAGCTTATGAGCTTTTAATATATAAAAACACACAGTGTGTCGAAAGAGCATTCTAGAAAGACAACAATTTAAGCTACGTGCTTGAAGTTTGGCACACAGAAAAAAATTAGTTTCGTTTTTTATAACAAAAAAATATTATATATATATATATATATATATATATATATATATATATATATATATATATATATATATATATATATATACATATATATATATATATATATATATATATATATATATATATATATATATATATATATATATATATATATATATATATATATATATATATATATATATATATATATATATATATATATATATATATATATATATATATATATATATATATATATATATATATATATATATATATATATATATATATATATATATATATATATATATATATATATATATATATATATATATATATATATATATATATATATATATATATATATATATATATATATATATATATATATATATATATATATATATATATCCAAAAGTGTGAAAACAAATTGTTTTGTCAAATAATACGTAAAGAAATTTTACAGTATTATGGTATTCGTAATTTTTATCAAAATTTCTAAACAATCACATTTTTCATTTCATCAGGGTTGTCTTTTGCACAAACAAACGTAGCAATAACAAAAACAATTGTGTATTTGTTTGCCGGCATAAATAAAGAAAAAGAAGAACGAACAAATATGCTTTATTGCAAATTATTTATGTTACGTTTTATTTGGAATGCGATAGTGTAGAAACAAAATGTAATGAAATTTGTTCTCTAAGATTTTTTGACAGTCAAACTGATTTTGATTTGATTTTCGTAGTACAAAATCTAACAAAAATCTTAAAGCTTGTGTTACAATGTGAAAGAGCCTTTAAGGAGTTGTCTGCACTGATAATTCCACCCATCATTCAAAGTTTTTTTTTACAACTTTTAAGGGCAATGTACACAGTCAACATGCTTGACAAGCGTGGTAATAGTATGTGTGAAATTTTGTTAGTATTAGTGACACCGACGACGATTGATGGAAAATCTACTTGGTTTTGATTTTTCGTCAAGCACACGTACACGAATCTGACATCAAGCTGATTGATTGTGTATTATGCCCTTTAAGGTAGTTTTTGCTACAAATTTATTATTGTTGTTGAAATGCCAGTACCGCTTAAATGTGCCTAGCATGATAATAAAGGAAATATGTACACAAAAAACATATGCATGAATGTGTGCGAAAACATAAAAAGTAGATTTTACACAAAATGTGAAAAATTTTTCTTTCTAAAAGCACGATTTTATATAAAAAAGACAGCGTTATGACAAATGTATAGCAAATATATGTAATAATATTTAATTATAATTACCACTTTTTCTTTTTTATTCTTGAAAAATATCATTTCAATTCCCTTTTTGCTTGCGAGTAAAAACTCGCAAGGTTGCGTTGGAATGCTCGCTCGATATCGAATATCATCATTAGAAATTTCGATACATTTTATTAGATATCGAATAAGAGAATACCAAAAGTGCAAAAACTCGCACGACCGAGTAAAAATTCGCTCGTAAGCGAATGCGAGAATTAGCTCCCTGGAACAGACTTGAGAATTTTTACATTTACTACTTATATAAATTTAGCATTTTTACTTGTTTTAATTTAAATTTATTTTTGTTCATTCCTGGTATTGAACTTAACTCATCATGTTTTATAAACCAACCCCTTAGACAACTCAGCTAACTAGGTATAGAAAGAATGACGGCTAAAATCCAGTATAAGCCAGCAGCGTGTAATACAACGTTTATAGGCTATTAGTCGGCAGTGCACGAACTTCTGTTTGTTCCTGCACCAACAACAAGACAACAACATAAGGAAAACATGCGACATAAGCTATCAACAAGCAAACAAATACAAGACACTACGAGTGTGTAAAAAGTTTATACTAATAGTACTTAAAATAAGAATTTTTGTAAACAATTTAAGTATTTTGTTATGGATGCCAAATTTTTTATGTGATTATCCCGTTTTCGTCTTGACTTACGTACATTTTAGTGTTATTCGTACTTAAATTAGTCGTACTCAAAGTAATTAGAAAATGCTTGAATTTAGAAAGGCGTTTTTCTTTCTGTGCACTGTTCAATTAAAGAACAAATAGCCTTTCAAATTCTGCGGACCTTTTTCAAATCCGTCCAGCAGTTCAGATTTTATGACCGCTGCAACGTAGCAATAATAATTTGCTTTCGAATTGTATTTCTGAAGAGTTTTAAATGTCAACTTTAAGCGATCATTGAGATCTAACGGTACATTTTCATTTTGTTTCGATTTTCTTACACCTAATATGTTATGTGTAAAATAGCAAAAAATCGGAACGATCCAGATATATTTATTTTCTACAATTTGTCTTTCTAAATTGGCCATAAGTCACATAGTGCATCAGTATGGAATATACATACATACTATTTGCTGTGCCAATATATATTAGATTTTGCTTCATGTGTGTTAAACAAGTTTTTTTATGACTTAATTAAAATTTTCAAGTTCAAAAATTTTTGAAGCATAAATAAATATAATATTAATGATGTATCTTACATTTGGTGTGAAGTTTTTGTGGCATTAATTTCCTGTGCTTGACTTGAAATAAACTGAAAATTAATGCTTTAAAAATAGACAATTAAGTGCATTTCAATGAAATATATTCATTCATCCTATGATTCTTTTTAATTTTATACCTATTTGTATTTAATATTTTGGACGTTAAAATTAATAGCTCATAAATAACAAATTAAACACTTTGCGCCACACTTTGCTTTATTACTCTTAAACGCCAGAGGAGACTTGACATCTTTAAAGCCAAAACATTCATCTGCACACACACACGCACTTAACACTTGTAATTTTTATGGATTTATGGTGAATGTTTTAAATTATATACTCTATTTTTATTTGATCTGAGGGAAAAAATATTAAAAGAAAGGAGAAAACGAGCCGAAAACAAATAATAAAAATTAGGGAGGTAACCGATTCCGATACCGATACCGATATATCGGCCATACTTCGGGATGTAACCGATTCCGATACCGATACCGATATATCGGCGATACTTCAGAATTTCCGATGCATCGGTATCTGCGATAACTTACTGTCGATACGATGATACTTTAAAAAAATTTTTCACAGTTTTTTTTTAAACAAATTATTTATATTTTGTTAATTTTACCATGAACAAAATTCATTTCGTTATTATTTAAATCTTATTAATATCAATTTTAAAAATTAATATTTTGCGCTGTTATTTTGTAAGAAAATAACTTATTTTTTGTTAATTTCACAATGAATTCAAATTCAGTTCGTTGTTTCTTCAATCTTATTCCCAGCAAAAAAAAAGACACAAGACTTATTGTAATTGCTATAAAATACGCTTTATATGAAAATATAAAAATGGGTAGGCTTTCAAGCAAATTGTTGCAAAAACGTACGCAAAATTTTAAAAAATCGGAATAAAATAAAAAATTAAATTTTTCTTTTGACGATATTTCCATGAAATATAAGTCAAAACAAAATCTTTTAAATATGCACGGAAAGCTTAAGGCTTCCTCTATTCGACACTGTTTAAAAATTGAAAATCGGTGCAGAAACAACGCAGTGAAAATTGTTTTTGTCCGTGAAGTCCCAAAAAATCGTTTTTATCGATAACCGATTTTACCGATTTTGTGGGTGTATTGCAATTTTTGAAATGATCTACTCAACTAGACCTACAAGCATCACTAAGTCGTTCTTCACGAGTAAAAAGAACATGCCATTTTGTAACAGCGTGTAATTAAGCTATTAAGTTATTTAAAATAATATAAGTTTATAAATGTCCTTTAAAAATCAATTTTTTAAAAAGCATGGCGAGTATATTTTAAAATTATAAAGGAATTACAAATTTTTTCTTGCTTTTCTACTAATTATCTGCATATTTTTAACATAGATTCTTTGGAAGCAATGAAAATGTAGTTCCTTAAAAATTACTTTAAATTGTTTATACTTGGTTAATATTAATAATGGGTTAATATTGAATAAATAAATAATATATTTAAATATTAGTAATCTCTTACACTGTAATTTCGTATAATATAAAATTGCCCTTCTTGAGTTTTGTTAATCTAAACATGAACTCAATTTCAATGTTCGTAGGGTATCGGCGATATTTATTTTTAAATATCGGTATCGGATCGGCAAAATGGCGTATCGTTACACCCTAATAAAAATATCAAGGTTTCACAAGGAGAGCATAAATATTTTATTACAACTTCAAGCTCTATATTGACAAAATATTAATAAAAAAATTACCACCTTAAGAACAACACTGCTAAATCAACAACAACAACCATAACAACCAAAAATCACAATTGTGCATTCATAAAACAAATAAAAAACCTCAATATGAAGAACACGTTAAAATATCATTAAAAGATAATAATCGTTATATTACTAACGATAAAAATAAAAAAAAAACTTATCTGTCCGTCTGAGAATCAGTTTATATTGACATCAAAATATTTTAAACGCTTCATATTGTCTTCCATTAAATAAATGAATGCAGCATAACTTTTATTTCACTTTCAGTTAATTTAAAAAAAATATATAAATGTGCAACATGTAGCAACAGTAGCTGCAGCAGCAATAGCAAGCAAAACAGCAGCAAGCAGTAGCAGTTAAAGCAGCAACTTTCTTGATTTTGATACGAAAAAATTTAAGTACATACATACGTGAAAAAATCATAAAATTAACAATAAAATACTACTAGCACTCGTTCTCGTTCTTCTACACTTTTGAGGTCACCAATGTCAGGGTTACTTTTTTACGACTTTTTTAAACGACTTTTTCTCTTTTTGATTGTCGCTAAACTGTCTGTCAGTCTGATTTTTGGTTGTATCGTGCATGTAAGTATTTATTTATTAACAGTTCAATCGTAATTTCATACCAAATATAGTTTTTGACATATTCTTCTTTCATACATACCTAGTATGTACATATATACATAAATAAATTTGTTTGTTTTTATGAACGACAATCAGAATATGAAGTTGTCAACATTTAGAATCCATAAAAATACGATTTACTTAAATAAAACTGAAAAAAAACAGCGAAGAGAGTAATAAAAATAATAAAACAAATTGTAGAATCAGAAACGTAACAAATGCATACAGAAACTAAAAGCGGAAGAAACTATAAAAGAGCCCAGTTGTTTTACGTGAACTATAAACCATCAGATGAAAATACCCATTAATACTACTACCAATATTGTTTCATATGTTCGTATGTATCATTATGAATACTAGTACGTTAGAATTGAAGAAATTAGCTTCTGTTTGAAAAATAATAAAAAAATGCCGAGAAATTTAGTTTAAAGTAGTAAACCAGACACCAACAACAAATAAACAAACAAACAATAAATATAATTGTAAATAAAATTTTCTACAAAAACAAAAAATTTAATGTGGTAATAAATAATGTTGAAGATGATGATAATTTTATGACTGTGATAAAATACAAAAAAAGAATTCTTTATAATGTTTGGTTGCATTTAAGAGGTGTGGGAAAGATATAATTAATCGGTAATAAAATTTTTATTGTAAAAATTGTAAACAGTATGTCAACAAACGAATGGCAAAATATAAACATTTTTACTTTTGTACATACATATACTCGTATATGTATATGGGCATTTCCACAGAAATCTCAACTTTTGTCACGTAGCGTCACCAAGAAGTTAAGCTGTCCCACTCAAAAGCATTTATTGTTGCAGTCAAATGCCGACTTTCAGCACATTGTTTTTATGGTTTTTTGGCTATAACTCGTCGACTAATTGATATTTTTTAAATCTGTATAAGCCAAATTATTGCTAGAGACCTGTGAAACAATTACAATTTTTTAAAAAATTGATTTAGAAAATTTTTGTGGTGCTTATGAAGCAAAATGTTAGAAAAAAATTTTTTTTTCATGCTTTTTGAAAATATTTTCCACCAAAAAAAATATTTTTGCTTTCTGTTTGATCTATAATATCCCTACGGTAAATGGAACTGACACAAAACAAGTCACGTGACCGGTCCCCAGGTGGTAGGGACCAGTCCTTGTTCTAACACTTCCTATGAAGCGGACCAGCCACTTTTACATGGGGATGGCCTAGGATGGGGTTAATTGATATTTTGTATGCACCTTGTAACTTGTCTCTGAACTATCTTATGGAGTCCTAATCGGTGTCCAATAATATAGATTATATATAAATATTATTCCAAAATTCAGCTGTAACTATCGATTAATTTATTTTTTTATTGCTACAAATCCAACTAGAAATTGTATTTTATTTTTAAGCGGTGTCTTTGATGAGATTCGAACCAACAACCTTCGGAATGACAGGCTAGTACACTACCCACTCGACCTATATTTCAATGTTATAAATACTAGTTAAGCTGGAGTTAATATTTGAATATAGTTACGAAACAGGCTCCTGAGTGGCATGGCAGTCTCATTGAAGTGAGTCAATTAATATTTTATAGATACTATGTGATAGGCCTTAGATCCAGGTGCATCGAATTTGTTCAGTGCCGTTTACTACAATACTAGCCTGAATACCAACTAAATTGACTAAAAATGGTTAATATGTGACCATGTACACAATATGTCTTTTTTCATCATTCACAACTCCTTATTTTTGGTACCAGTGTCATTTTCTCAAGTCATAGGATGAGTACTTTTGGATCAATTTCCGCAGGGATGCTTCTCAGTTTCTTCAATAAATTTCATTTGAAAAGAAAACAATCATAATACAAAACTTGCGTTTTCCAGCTTAATATTAATTTAATTCTCATTTTTTATTTTGTTCAGTGTTGGTTTTGAAGAAACATTGAAAAAGAAATTATAAAAATATAGAAAATAATATAATTTTGAAATGTTAGTTAGGAAAAGTTTTAAGTAAAAAATTAAATAAGTTAAATTAATAATTTGGCCAGTTGCCGTTTAGCAGGCGGCTGCGGATCAACATCACTGCTCTGTCTAATATCTTGGTCACTGTCATCATCATCAGAAAGGTCGATAATTTCGTCGGTAATTTCATCTAGAATTTCATCTTTGTCTTTCCCTTCTTCCTTTTTTTCCTCGTCTTCCTCTTCTTCAAAGGTGTTTTTATGCCACCAACAAATTTCAGCGAGTATTGCATGTGGAGATTTCTTTCCTCTGTACCTGAAACGAAAATAGTTTTCAATCGTTAACATGTTTAAATTGTGCACTCTGACAAAGATATTAGAAAAATATAGGAATTCAAAATATGCACACTCTATAGTTACCTTATTTCAAATGGAAGCGCAGTTTGGTGATAACGTTCGCCTTGCTCATCAGATTCAGTTGGAAACTGTTGAGCGAGTTGATCAAGATGCTGATGCAAGAGATGAATTTTGTACGACATATTAACCCCAATTTCATCGAAAGCTGCCAACATGTTTTCAACAGATTGCCTGTAGTTGTCTTTGCATTCTTTACTCAAAAGTCCTTTAATGACTGCTTTCAATGCGAGCCATGCACTTAATTCTCGGTCTGTCAGAACTTGGTCAAAATCTTGACTACTCATTAGTTTCCGTATGTCGAGACCATTAACAACCCCTTCCTGAATTTTGGCGTTATTTAGTCTTTGGAAAATGTCTTTTAAGCGGTTGAATACTGCTGGTCTTTTTGCGATACATTTAAAAAAATTTTTAGCAATGCCAAACAAGGCGAATTCATACTAGGTGGTCGCAAGAGCCCAGCTGTTGACGTAAATGTTTACACATTTGGCCTGTCAGCAGTGTTAATGTATCAGCTTTTTTGACAGCCAAAATGTAAATTCTCCACGGCGAATTCTCTTGCGACTACCTGCTGTTGATCTACCTGGATACCAAGTTTAATGTGGAGCAACGGCACCAAAATTTTCATCTCAGGAACAAGACTTTCGTATAGCCTCTTGCCTTTAGGCCAATTCAGTTCAATGGGACTATTCCAGTTATGCTGTTTGTGCTGTTTTCTTCCTTTAATAACTTCTCAGTGAATCCCAATCGCACAAAAAACACGGATATTTTGGACGTCCAGATGCTTTTAAGCCTGTAATCAATGAAACTATTTTGGGGTCGCAGCAAATGCGCCACTGGGGTGCGTTATATCTGACTACTTCGAGAATGCGTTACAAATTATCGAACTTTTCACTACTGTCAGTGCTATACGCAATCGGAACAGAAGGCATTCTATTTGTCTTGTGCAAAAGCACAACTCTTAAGCTGATTAGTGAACTATCGATGAATAAACGCCAATCATCTTTTTTATAGGTTAACCCTATCGTCTCCATTAACTTTTCAATATTGTTGCAATAAGTGAAATTTTTTGCATCATTCACTTTGAAGAACTTTTCTAACTCTTTTTGGCGTTTTTGATATGCTGTTACTTTGGTACCTTTCGCCAGAAAATTATTTCCTTTCAAAAATTAAACCAGTTGTTCTGATTTTTTCTGAGTCAAACACAAATTTGCAACAATTCCATCCAATTGGTTTTGTGTCACTAGGATTGGGTCCTTTTCATAGGAAGGACCTTCACCAGGATCGTATTCTGAGAAGAAATCCATGGATGTAGCAGCGGCGGTTGTAGTACTGATATCTGTTTGAAGATCAATACTTCGGTATGTTAGTACTGGAACGAATTCTGAGTGCGGTAATGGTAATTGGACACTTGGCACTGCTACATAAGTATTATTCTTTGCTTTCCTTCTATTCAAAGTTTTATGGTAGTTGATACATCCATAGCAATTTTCTTCTTGATGCGGGCTGTTGTCTAACCACATCATTGGTATACCAAAAGGCATAGCCTTCTTCTTTCCACTTTTCCATTGCGTAAGAGTTGAATAGCAATTAAAGCAAACTTTCTTAGGGGCATAGTTTACGTCAGTGATAAACTCTTGCGAGAAATATTGTTTATAGGCTTCCAAAAAAAAAATAACTCGCATTGCCACATTTTTCATCGCTTGCTATGAAACGTCCACAAACATTATAAAAATGGTCCATTTAACATTTTGGTGGCGAAATTTTTAATACAATATATATTATACAATGTTTTTTTTTTTTGTTATTTTTATGAAACCGATGCACTTAACTTAAATCACTCACAAAATGAAATAGTTCTAAAAAAATTAATAGTGAAATTTATCACGACAAAGCGAAAGTTAAGAGACATCAACTTCGGCTGAGTTCCGAGTAGAGTTGTGTCCTTCCGGAACGACCTGGTTCCATGGAATGATTCCCTAAATGGAACGGTACGGACCGATCCAAATGTTCCTTTTTTTAACGTTCCTCGTTCCGCAATTGCAAACCGTTTTGAGGAGTAATTAATTTGCTTTGACAAACTTCTACACAACACATTTGTTTCGTTCACTTATTTGTGTACACTTTTTTGTATAGAGAATGATTTATTTATTTATGTTTATGATAGATTTTATTATTTTCAAAAATTTATTGCTTGTTGTGGGCTATTGTTTTTTTTACAAATATTTTACGTAAAACAAAGAATCATTTTATTGTTATGTCAGAAATTGAAAATAAACAATGAAACATATTTGTTGACGTTTTGAGGAGCGACAGAGACATTATCTCGTTCCTCGTTCATTCACTGTTCAAACAAAAAACCGGAACAATGAACGAAAGGAACGACCTAGTTCCTTTAATATTTCGGATCGGTCGGAACGACTCCACAAAAGAAACGATTTATCCAACTCTCACGATGTCGACAAGTCGAGCTCGTTCTCATATTTATATTGAGAACAATAATAAAAAAACTAAATTTGTTTTTGTTTTCAATATAAATATGAGAACGAACTCGACTTTTCGACATCGTGAGCCAGGCAGTGAATCTTTATTTTTGAAATTACTTCCCTTGTAGAAAAAAAATCGCTGTGCGGTGGTTAAAAACAAAAAAGTATTTTTGTTGGTATAAAAACACCTTTGAAGAAGAGGAAGACAAGGAAAAATGGAAAGAAGGGAGATACAAAGAAGAAACTGAGAAGCATATTATAGATCAAACAGAAAGCAAAAAAGACTTAGTTTTGTGGAAAATATTTTCAAAAAGCATGAACAAAAATAATTTTTCCAACATTTTGCGTCATAAGCACCACAAAGATTTTCTAAATCAATTTTTTGAAAAATTTTAATTGTTGCACAGGTCTCTAGCAATAATTTGGCTTTTACAGATTTAAAAAATATCAATATCAAAATATCGACGAGTTATAGCCAAAAAACCATATAAACAATATGCTGAAAATCGGCATTTGACTGCAAAGTTCGACACGGGTCTTCTAATTTAGCCTCTATTTTCACCCCTCACTCTTAGAATCGACCTAACTTTTGCTAACTTGAATTTGTTCCACAGTGTAATTCAAAATCGCATTGTTACTTAATTATTGTGTATTACATCGAAACGCATGTCCGTACAAAATTTTCAAATCATTATCATAAAAATCAACCAAACTAAAAACGAAAAGAGACTTAACTTCAGGAACTTGAAGTGCATACATATTTTATTAAATTTTTCCTCTCTCCTAGAACATTTAAAAAAAATATATATGTACGTGATTTGCGTTTCAGCTAACGATATGTACTTAGGAAGTTCATTAAAATTTAAAAAATTTATCAGTAACATTCGCTTATAGTCCACTCCCTTTTTGTGGAATATAAGGCGAATTGGACTATATCTTGATTTTTATATAAGCCAATTTGTAGCTTATATGCGAATCCCCATATAGTTATTTCTTTTAACAAAGAAAAATAAAACTAACGTTAAGAAATTACTTCCGTATTTACTCAATTAAAAAATGTTGCAATTAAGATTGCTAAAATAAAAACAATTTCTACTTCAATTTCAGTAATATTTTCATAAAATTATGATTACAAAATATATTAATTTTGACTTTTGCATTTTGGATTATATCTTCCATAACTTGCATATATATATATATATATATATATATATATATATATATATATATATATATATATATATATATATATATATATATATATATATATATATATATATATATATATATATATATATATATATATATATATATATATATATATATATATATATATATATATATATATATATATATATATATATATATATATATATATATATATATATATATATATATATATATATATAAGATATTTCAAACCAAATCTTGGTGGCGTATAAGCGAAAGTGGACTATAGGACTAATGGACTAAATAAAAAATATTTTGTAGGTATTTTACTTATAGATGACAGAAAAACTAACATTTTGGAATATATCGCTAATGCTACTATAAGCGGTGTGGCTTATACGCGAAACCAGCTAAAAAAGTTATATTTGGACCATATATTAGCAGTATATGAATATATATGAGTATATATGGATTCATATATGGAAGTGCATAGCAAAATATATTGAAAAGTCTCTTATATATGCCTGCATATATCGATTCATATATGACAATTTTGATAATATATTTAGTCAGATATGAGACTGTATGTGTATATATTACTCATATATGGACTCATATATAATAATATCATATGCCAAATATGTATTCGGTTCCATGTTGCTAAATTCGTATTACCTATGGCTACATTCGTATGTACATACATATGTATATCTATTGTGCATACATATATTCATAGACATATATATGTACACACATACCTATTTATAAAAATATATTTAATCAAATATAAAAAATCAAACATGACAACTAAAATTAAAAATTTCGCGAAAAATAAAAAACATTTTAAAAACGTTTAAACAAAACAATGCTAAAAATGTTTAAATAAAGTAAATTATCGCCATTCGGTAAGAAAGTTTAGCAGGAGAGGCAAGTCTTCGCTGTTTGCTATAAATGCTACTAATTTCAGTGTTTAATTTAAATTATTTTTAGAAAAAATAATAAGATGCGGCAAAATGTAACCATTTGGGATTTTGGGGTATTCAAAATAGGTTCTAGCCCTCTGCGCAAACTCAAAAAGATTAAGGGCATATCATGGAGATAATAGAAAAGACATTATAGGTAATAAATATTAATATTAATAAAAGTCATGTTTTTTATAAATGGTTTTTATATTTCAGTATGCAAATGGTGACATCAGTTTGTCAAGTACTGAGCATATTATAAAGCAAGTTAATTTTGGTAAACTTTTCACCACGGCTAATTAATAAGGTGTGTATATAGGCAAATTCAAGATGATGTGTATGCATAGTGCAAGAACCATTGATTGATGTGCCTTGGTATGGTGTTTATCGATGAAAGTCAAGGCAAATTTGTCTGAATTCGCTTACGTGGATACCTTGTCAATCTAATCTATTTTGATTACTACTTAAATACAAGCAAAATGTATGTTTGTTATTATTATTAGTGTTTTTGAGCCGTAGTAAGATAATTATTTCTAATAAATGAACAAATTTCATATATATATGAATTCATATCGACGATGTTGCGTAAAAGGGGCCAGTCGCTGTGCAAAAGAGTAAGATTGAACTTTTTACGAAACGGCATCGATATTCTTATTACATATTAATACAAACCAACAATAGGTGTTGTATAATATGTATATGAAAATATATGACTTTGTATGTACATTAGGGTGAGGCGTCAGATTTTTTTTGCGAATTTCATTTTGCGAATCTTGGGACCTACTTTTAGCCCTCTACCGCAGCATCAAGATTTTGAATATGAAATCAAATTGATCAATTTGTGAAACATCATATGATGGAACATTATAGATTCTTTATAGCTGTTATAACTCATTACATTCAAAATATCCACTATTTTATATATACAAGGTCAGATTTGAGACAACCTTAAGATACAATAATGAAGCAAATTTTCGAACTACTAAGTCTTTGTAGTATCATGCAAAAAAAAAGACATTTTCTAAGATAATTTGAGGTCGCTGAACACGAAAATGATATTCATTTATTTTTCTTTATGCGAGTTTTCGCGATATTTGTAAAAAACAAACTTTGTTATTGTTTATTTAGTTTTTTGTTTATTGCAGACAATTCCGAGCACGGCTCATCAAAATAAAATAAATTGCACACTATTGTATAGATATCTCTCCATTCTTTCATTCAATTCACTGATTGTGCCGATAGTATAAAACAAGTATAGAGTTACAGGCCTTAAAAGTTTAAAAAAGTATATTTCAGACCTTTCCCAAAAAACTCATTTTAAATTGCTCTATTAAGATGAAAAAATATACTAAGTATATTTTTTTTCGGGCTGTATTTCAAAGATAATTTTGTGACGATCACAATATGGATGCAATCGCTACATTCTGACAAAAAAATAAGAAAGTATTAGCCCTTAAGCGAAAACAGCCATATTAAAAAAAATTAAGTCCACTAAAACAAAAATTTTTCAGACTTTTTGTAGTTTTCTATTTTTAGCCCCCGACCAAAAAAAAGGGGTTCTATAAGTTTGTAGTGTGGGTCTGTGTATCTGTACGACTCAACGTACAGACCAAACGGCTGACCGATTTTGATTTTGGTTTGTCTGTTTGAAAGGTGACTTGATCGATAGTGTTCTTAGCTATGTTTAAAGAACATCGGTCCAGCGTTTAGAAGATATCACATCTTTTCTACGTGTATCCCGTTGAATCTGTGTCTTTGACACCGTAGCTCCCAAACGGCTAGATATATTTTTAATTTAGTAAATTTTGTTTGAAGAGTGACTTGATCCAAAATCTTCTAACCTATGTTTGAAAGAAAATTGGTCCAGCCGTTTTGAAGTTATCATCTGTTTTCTTCGGGGGTTTTTAAAACTCTTAATTTCATGTTATTTAGATCTTAATATATCATATCCGATATTAATTGATTATATATGATCATCAAAGTTATTGCTACATGTTTTTCATAGAAATTATCGGGTTATCATAAAGAAAAAACTGTAACTTTTGAATCTATTCTAATCCCTAATTAAAGGCTTTGTACAATAATGTACTTTCAGTTGTACTCTGTAAAAAATAAAGAAAATTACAAATACCATTTACGGGATATTTTGGCATTTTAGAGGATCTTGTAGTGGGAAGCTGTGTCCTTTTTAATCATTACTTATTAAGAGGAGACTGAAACCTTTCGAATGACACCAAATTTACTAATATTCGCTGACGCGCTCTAAAGTTATTCAATCTTGAATATCACGAACATTTCTCAAAAAATGGCAGAGATGCCCAAGTTTAGACGGCTCACAGTGGCTGAAAATAGTTTTTCATTGGCCAAAAGTCAAATTTTTTTTGTCACCGATTTTTAAAATTTTTACGCCTTTTTATAGCTAATATATCCAGATTAAGGTAGCCAAAAAATTAGGTTAAACTATTGATAATTGTGGGCGTGGCAGGCTTTCAAACTCAACTGTTTTTTTAATTTCAGGAAAAGGTGTTTTTCTTTTGTTTTTTATCAAAAATAAATGTTTACTACTCGCAAGCTATCATCGATAATGGCCTGCGGTCTTTTTTATAATGTTGGTAGGATTATAGTCTTTAGTTGTTGTAAGTGGTCACAGCTCTAGCGTTTAATATTAAGGGCGTTATGAAATATTTATGAAACTACTATATTTTTCTCAAATTTAAATTTTAGTGGAATAGAACTTCTAGGGAACAAAAGGGAACAAGAAACGTATACCACCAGGAGAAAGGTGAAAGTGCCTTCTTTAACGCTATATATACTTTTGCACCCGTGACGAGCCGTGGGTAGAACACTTTTTTCATTTTAATGAAATTACTCTAAAAAAAATTCAAATTAATTTAAACAGCCCTATAAGTACTCGTATACAATGGTGTATTGAATTTTCACTTTTTTGCCTAAAAGTTTATGTTTTTTTTCACTTTAGACTACGTAAAACTAAAAAAATTAAATATAATACCTGCGAAAGGGTTTAATGGCTTTGTTTTGATCAACAAAAAATAAGTCATAAAATTATCACAATAGGTTCTACAGTAAACATATGATCTCTTTCTAAATTTACCTGTTATCAAATGTTAGGGTCAACCAAAGTCATAAACAATTTTATAACGAGATACTAATCAGTTTTACCTGATATTAAGGTCTGGATAACATGTGCAGTTTTGTTCAATTTAAGCACTACCTGCTATGAAATTAAAGATCAATGTGTGAATAACATGTATCTAAAAATTTATAAAACTACGGATTCGATAAGGGATTACTCAGTAATAAGTTAATCCTTTAAGTGTACGGATAAAACATAGCAGACACAAATAAAAATATTCAGAAAAATATGGAGAGCTTCAGTTATAAAGAACTGGCCGAAGAGTATTTTAGAACAAAAACCAGGAAGATGTTCTTAGCTACGTTAAAATTAAACTTAAATTCGTGTAGCAGCGAAATGCAAGAGCAATTATCTAATTTCGTCAAAGCACTAAAAAAACGCTACAAAGAAGTTAGGTACAGTAAACAAAACTTTTATATAAAAAGTGCAAACTGGTTAGAAGGCCAACTTACTGTCGCTGCAGAAACAGCAAAGCAAGAAAAGGCTGGAAGACCACGCAAATCATTAATGGGCAACTGCAGCGATAGATCTAAGAGGCGGAAACTTAAAGATATTAACGATGCAATTGGTTGTACAAATATAAAAGAATCTTTCCTGCATCAATTACGATCACAGAACCAATTAACAAAAGTGGATATCATTGAAAAAGTTTTTAAAGCTAGTCCAGTGAGAACAAAACGGATTCTTAAAAGTATACCAACTCCGAGTGATGCAATACAGTACACAAATGAGGAGGCATTAGCATTATTTCTGGATTTGAAATTAACAAAACAGCAATATATTAAGCTCAGACTGCGTGCGATTGAAAAAGGCTCAAATATGTATCCAGCATATCATCACATAACCGCTGCTAAAATGGACTGTTTGCCATCAAAGGACACTATTACAATCACACCAATTTCGGCAGAGGTACAACTACAATCTCTACTTGATCACACAGCCGAACGCTTGCTACAATCAATAACAGGAAATGAGTTAAAGAAATATGGAAACACAAAGTTAATTCTTTTTTGTAAATGGGGATGTGATGGTTCTTCGGGACAAAAACAATACAAACAAGCTGTATGTGAAAATATATCGGACTCAGATATGTTCATGGTATCATTTGTACCATTGCGACTGAAAAAGATTTTGGAAGATTCAGAGCCTTCGACTAGTACAACGCAAACAATGGATATTTGGAAAAATGAGACACCATCTTCTACGAAATACTGCAGGCCAATCAAATTTGAATTCAAAAAAGAAACTCATGATGCCATTAACAAAGAAGTTAGTGATATCAAGACCAAAATTGCAACACTACAGCCATTACAATTACAGTTAGATGGGCAGCAAATTGATTAGATAGTACCGATGCATATGAATTTGGATTATCACCACTACATGCAAGAATACGACTTATGGAACACATACTAAAAATCAGTTATGATTTGGATTTCGGGTCTTCAGGATCAATAAGAAACAACGAAACCAACAAAGAGTTAAGAAGTTCAAAAAAGAAACATGTTCAAGATGAATATCGCAAATTAGGATTGATTATACATCAGCGAAAACAAGGGTCAGGCAATACAAATGATGGCAATACCGCAAGAAGATTCTTTTCAGATCCAGAAACAGCATCTGAAATAACAGGAGTGGACTTAAGCCTTATTTTCAGATTTAAAATAATCCTAGAAGTACTTGCGTGCAATGAAGAAATTGACTTTAGAAAATTTGGAGATTATGCTAAGGAAACTGCAAAAATATATACAACCAACTACCCATGGAGAAATATGTCTGCAACAGTTCACAAAATCCTTTATCATGGAGAAGATGTCATTAAATATCATTTGGTGTCACTTGGAGATCTATCAGAGGAGGCTCAGGAAAAAAGGAACAAGGATTACAGATTTTATAGAGAGCACAATACTAGAAAAATTTCAAGAAATTCAACAAATGAAGATCTATTTAATATATTATTGGCAACGTCAGATCCGTTCATCTCCAGTATTCGAAATCAATGGAAAGTGGAACATCGGGATTTAGATGAAGAAGCCAAAAAAACTACTAAAGAACAGAAATAGCACAGAACAAAATATGGAATATTTGCAATCAATATTTGAGTCAAATGAATAATAATTATAATTGCCTTTCATTGTTATTTAAGTACGAAAAACATAGTATTAGTAAAAAATAATAATAAACAGAACCTACCATTGTTACAAATGCTATTAAAATTTATTGCAGTTTTTATTTTTAATATGTTTTTTAAAATGATCAAATTTGTTCGCGATTGTGCAAAAAGCTTTGAAGTTTTGTATACACAATTTTTCTTTTATCAAAAAAAGTGACATTTTAATCGAAATAACTCTATTTTTGTGTTTTTTTTTATATAATCGTACTTCCAAAATCGTTACCCGCCATTTTGAGTAAAGAATAACTTTAAAATATGTCTTCTTTATTAAAAAACATATATACAAAACTTTAATGCGTTTGGTGCGTGAACTTTTGTTATGATCGCGAAAAATTGAGATCGCAGTTCTTATTATTTTTCCGTGCACTACACGATTTTGGAACTGGAGCTTGCATATTTCCAAAAATCCACCCTAATATATATGTATGTCAAATGTCGTTGAAAACTGATAGTTTTTGAAATCTGAAGTGCAAAGCAAACGAAATACGTACAAGAATTCGTTTCTTATGGGTTTTGAAGCTTTTAAAAGATAAAAAATGAATCACCACTAATTGCTCGAATCCACTTGTTTTCATTTTTCTGCATGACTGCAAAAACATGTTCAAGAAATAGTTGCATTAACAAAGAATTTTACACTTGAAACAAAATTTTTAGACAAAGAAATTAATTTTTGAATTTTGGGGTTAGTGCCACCGTCACAAAATGTAATGCTAAATCCCATAAGAGATAATTTGTAAAGTAGTATTTCGTGGTTAGCTTTGCCAAAGGCTTTGCTAAAATCCGTATAGATATACATATGTCATAATTTTATTAAGAACTAGTTATAACCGGTGTGCTTCACTACCGTTGTGCGGATATAGAAAAACTAATAATAACTTTGTATGATCAGTACCCGTCTCCCCAATCCTAAAGCGCAAATTGCTCTCAATGTAACCTACCTCAAACTTAGAATATCGCTATAGTGGTTCTCCAGATTTAACATATCGAGATCCTATATTCAAAATGTGTTAACTCAAATTTTGGAGAAAACGAGTTTTTGATGGCAAATGGTGTATTAACGTATTCTCCACATTTAGTGAACATTTCAGAGCAAAATGTGAAGTTTTGCGACTTTTACACACATTTTTGTAATAATGCTAACTCAAAGTATATTTTTTTTAGAGATAATAAATGCTAACTCCCATAGTAATTTGACAACATTTTTGTATTTAACAAAATTATTTAAAATTAACATCAACTCTTATTTAAAGGAACATGCTGAACTAGAATGTACTAAAAATTGAGATATCGAGCGGCGAGTTTTAAATATATGACCATTTTTAAGCATGCGCAATAATGTTTGTTTTAGACTTCGCCAAGCTTGCGCTAAGTTTTTGAATGGAGAGAGTATACTTATAGATCGTTTCTTAAAGCAGAAGAACTAGGTTTTCATTTGAGTTACTACTCGTTCAAATCGGACAACCCGTTGTAATATTAGATTAATGTATTCCTCAGATATATTATTAACTTTTCTCAAATTGTCGATCTTGAACCGCAATTTACAATAACAATTTATAATAACTATAGCCAAAAAAATTAACATAAAAGTATCAAATATTTGTTTGCAATATTTAAATAATATCCGTAATATACATACCCGATGGACAGCTCGAAACTTTCGAAATTACAATTTTTTTCAATTAATAGAACTTTTACTTAAGCAATATGTGCTGCCTGAAAAAATATTTATTTTTTGATATAATAAAATATGCTATCTCAAAAAACTACGGAAACAAGAGCAAAATATAAAATTTTTTGCATATGTGTAAAGTATTAAGAATATTTAAACCAACTTATGGAAGCTACATTGTTTATTTTTACAATATTAAGCGATGTAGCTAGTTTTTTCGCTCTCCTGAGAAGTTAGACATTTTGAGTTGACGTTTATTGAATATAGACTCTCGATATTTATAAATTATTTAGTAAATAATTCTTGAAAAAAAACCAACTACAAAATAGGCGTGGCACCGCGACCTCATATTTTATCAGCATGTACTTTTACGAGAACTAATTGTGTGTGCGAAGTCTTATAAGAATCGGATAAGTAGAAGTAGTTAAAATGAATATTTACTTTTCATGGGCGTGGCACTGCCCACTTTTCTAACCACATTGTTGTATATTAACGATAACTAAACGTTTATGCAAAGTTTCATCCCGCCCACTTTTCAACGGGACAAATCTGGAAGTGCATCCTTTTGAATAGAGAAAAAAAAGCGGAAATCGGTTCATAAATGGCGGAGTTTTGAGGGAACAGACATAAAAATATATATACATGACGAATTGATAACCTTTGTCCTTTTTTTGAAGTTGGTTAAAAATATGTTTGAGGGCTTCTTTAGAAGAGAAGAATAGAATTTAAATTTTGTTTCCATTTTTATTACTTTATAAGATAAATGGGTTATAAAACAGTACCAAAATCATATTTTGGCCCTTTTTCTCCCCCTACCGAATTCACCAGTTTTTGCCCCTTTTTTTTATTAAAAAATATTCATTCAATGTACATAGCAAAAAGTTATACAGGAAAAAGTACCAAAAACAGGTCCAAAATTAATCTTTATATAGTCCAACTTCCAAAAAGTACCAAAACACATTCGAGGGCTTCTTAAGGAGAGAATACAATTTAAATTTTATTTCTACCTTTCTTACTTTAGGAGATAAATGGTTTAACAAAAAAGTACCAAAATTATATTTTGGTACTATACCAAAAACAGGTCCAAAATTAATCTTTATATAGTCCAACTTCCAAAAAGTACCAAAACACATTCGAGGGCTTCTTAAGGAGAGAATACAATTTAAATTTTATTTCTACCTTTCTTACTTTAGGAGATAAATGGTTTAACAAAAAAGTACCAAAATTATATTTTTGTCCTTTTGGCCCCTAAATGTACAAGTTTCAAAAAAGTACCAAACAGATGTCCGTTTATTTTTGATCTTATTATGATGTTTTTAGAATTTTATGTCTACCCTTGGTTAGATCTTTCCAAATTTACCAAATTTACCCGTCTTTACCCATTTTGACCCCCTTAGTATTTGAATTTCCAAAATCCCTTCTTAGTGGATTTATACATTGGGAGAGGAGCCGACACACAAAGTTTTAAGACTCTAGCTTTAATCGTTTGAGCAGGGCGATGAAAATCTGTCAGTTAGCCAGTCACTCAATAACGCTACTTTTTTATGTATAGAGATATGTTTGAAATTAAAAATAATATTAGAGTTATATAAAATATTCTATGTAAGTCCAATTGTTAGTACTCAGAGTTGCAAATTTAGCGTCTTTGGCGCTAGTTTGAGCGCTTTTTGGTGTAGCAAAAGCCGCATTTTTTTCTCTATAGCGCTTTTTTTAATAAAGCGCTAAATTGGCGCTTATTTATATTTACTTGTATTGCCAGTGAAAGTGGCCAAAGCGAATTAATATCAAGTGGCCTTATCATTAAAACAACACACATACAAAGTAGGTGTAGGACTGTTTTTATTTGTGCTTTGACAGTTCGGGTTAACGATTTTTTATTTTTTTATATATAGAGTTTGACTGATGGGGTGTAATCAGCTGATGATCATCTGTGATGATAAGGCTACCTGGTACTAAATTCGCCTTGAAAGTGGCTTTTCTGACAAAATTTGTTTTATGCCACTTATGTCTGGATATCAAAATTTCACGAATTTTTTACTGCAATTGCGGCCGTATATCTCCGAATGTTGTGTTCTAAGTGTCCATCGTTTCTCACACAAAAAACATGTGCTTAAATGCCCAAGGAAACAAAAAGTGGGTGATTGCTCATTGCCCTTGGGTTTTTTGACATTATCGACATATATTTTGCTCCTTTGCTAAAATTTTCGATTACATCCTTGCTTTAGGCACCCGTTATTGTGACATTCGGGTAACATTTTAAACCCAAATAGATGGATATTCACCTCACTTATAGGGATCAAGAACTAAAATTTGGTTGTGCCATGTACGGTCTAGCATTAGCACAGAAATTTAATTCTTTGAAGTACGATGCCAACCATAGTATTGGTTTTGCCTCCCCACATAGAATTTCTTATAGTTTAATTATTTTAAGCCAAGAAATCGGATTTGCAGAGCTTATCATTGGGTCGAGAATAAAAAATAAGATATGTAGTTACTAATCATTTCTTTGTGTGGCAAACAATATATCGCACATTTGCTGCAACGTCGTCATAACCAAAAAATTTGATTTTCAGCTAATAATGCAGAATTATTCTTCATATATGGTAAACATATCATATGAATATCTTTTAAACTAAACTCTTGAGAACAGAATAAAAATGTCTTTTCCCATTAAGCTTTGTGTAAATTTAAAACTTTAAACTTGTTTTCTGTAAAACTAGCTTATAAAAACCCAAAACTATATTAAAATAACAAATTTGTTAGAAAAGCTAGGGACTTCTATTATATGAATGTTATAACTTTTATCAAAAAATTTCCCGATAATTGCTTCGGCAGCTTAAGTATACAAAATTATTTATACTACTCTTTTAAAAAAGTGAGAGCAAGGACGAACATCCCAGAAAATTGAAAATTTTTGCAAATTCTGTATTATGCATAATTGACAGGCCTTAAAAAATTTACTTTATTATATATTGTGTAAATATCAAGCGGTCCGGTTCGATCCTTCTTGGGGTCTTCTTTAGTTCTTTTTGGACCTAATAGCTAAAACTAGATCATTTATTTCGAAAAAAGGCTGAAATGTACACATTACAGTATATGTTGAATATTATGGTTACTTAAGAAAAATAAGCTTGAGCAGCAGTGCAAAATCGGAATTAATTCTTAAACGTCTCCTTTTGCATATCATCGAATTAAAACTAAAAAACAAATATTATATTTCAATAGATTTCATTCAAACACAAAAAGCTGTAATTTTTAGTAATGAAATACATATACATACAAATGTATATTTTAAGCTCAAAATTAATCGATATTAGATACTAACCTCCCTATTCACAAACGATTATTAAAGGGAATGTTGGTTGGTTTAATGTTCGAAGTTTGTATGGGGAACCCGATTTTAATGCATACATTAACTTTAACAATCAGTTATGAATATGACTGTAAGAAAATTTACAATATTAAGATTAAGTACTAAAGGAAAAACAATTATGTTATACCTACCTACTTTTGTATTAGTACAATGACTGTCTGCCAAAAATGCCCTGGAAAATATATTCGACACATAACAAAAAATCGTTTTCAACAAATACATACCATTCACCCCATAATCCAATAAATAGTAGACAACAATAAAAAAAAATAAAAACCACTCTCACATGCAGAGGAAGCAAAGGAAAATATGAGTTAAAGGAATCATGTGAAAATCCTCCAATTCCCATTTACTATACGACCGTCAATCGATATTTTAAAACCTTAACGTGCCATAATGATGCTTCATATTGCGCATATTTCCAATTTATTCCCATTTGAATGTGCTCAGTAAACAAAATCCGTTTAAAATGTTTATGATACAAAAGGCAATGCGGCGTCCCCGGAATGAGATTTGTCTCAATAAATACAAAACATTAAAATTCAACACACAAAAGCAAAATTCATATCAGTGATGGAAAATTCAGTACTATTGTACTATTTTTAGTACTTTTTCTTTTTCAGAATACCGCAGTACCCACACCACAATGTGTAACGTTAAAAAATACTAAATATAATTTTAAAATCAAATACTTTTGCAAAAACTACTTAAAATTTCTTTTGGCTTATGTTATTTTTTTACTTCTTGCTTTTTATGTTTGTACACGCATAACTCCGTCATTTGTGAACCGATTTTTAAAATTCTTTTTTGTTGGAAAGGGTTTGCCTGCAGTTTGGTCGCATATTTTTTTCGAGAATCGGAGGGGGCAAATTCGCTCCCCCAGGCATAACTCTGTCATTTGTGAACCGATTTTCAAAACTCTTGTTTCGTTTGAAAGGGTCTGAGAATGATCGGTCCCAAAATTTTTTGTCGAAAATCGGAGGGGGAAATTTGCTCCCCCCCATGCATAGCTCTGTCATTTGTGAACCGATTTTCAAAATTCTTGTTTCGTTTGAAAGGGTTTGACAAAACTTGGTCCCAAAATTTGTTTGTCGAAAATCGGAGGGGGAAATTTGCTCCCGCCCTCCGCCCTTTGCCACCAATCCATAACACTGTCATTTGTGAACCGATTTTCAAAATAATTTTTTGTTTGAAAGGGTTAGCTAGCAGTTTGGCCCAATAATTCTTCTTGAAAATGGTAGGGGAAAATTTGCTCCCCCTCCGCTTTCCCCCCCCCCCTACCCACAATCCATAACTATGTCATTTGTGAATCGATTTTCAAAATTCTTTTTTGTTTAAAAGGGTTTGCTAGCAGTTTGGCCCAATAATTCTTCTTAAAAATGGTAGGGGAAAATTCGCTCCTCCTCCGCCCCCCCCCTAATCCATAACTGTCACTTGGGAACCGATTTTCAAAATTCTTTTTGGTTTGAAAGGGTTTGCTACCAGTTTGGCCGAATAATTCTTCTTGAAAATGGTAGGGATAATTTGCTACCCCCTTTGCCTTCCCCCCAATCCATAACTATGTCATTTGTGAACCGTTTTTCAAAATTCTTGTTTTGTTTGAAAGGGTTTGACAAAAATTTGGAAAGTCGGAGGCGAAAATTTGCCAACGCCCCCCCCCCCCCACGCATGCATACCTCTGTCATTTGTGAACCGATTTTAAAAATTTTTGTTTTGTTTGAAAGGGTTTGATAAAACTTGGTGCCAACATTTATTTGTCGAAAATCGGAGCGGGAAATTTGCTCCCCCTCCCCCCACTAATCCATAACTCTGTCATTTGTGAACCGATTTTCAAAATTCTTTTTTGTTTGAAAGGGTTTGCTAGCAGTTTGGCCAAATAATTCTTCTTGAAAATGGGAGGGAGAAACTTACTCCCCCCTCCCCATGCATAACTTTGTCATTTGTGAACAGATTTTCAAAATTGTTTTTTGTTTGAAAGGATTTGCTACCACTTTGGCCCAATAACTCTTTTCAAAAATGGGAGGGGAAAATATGCTCCCCCTCCCCCCAAAATCCATAGCTATGGCATTTGTGAACCGATTTTCAAAATTATTGTGTTGTTTGCAAGGGTTCGCAAGTAGTTTGGCCTCTCAATTCTTTTCGAAAATGGGAGGAGGAAACTTACTCCCCCCGTGCATAACTTTATCATTTGTGAACCGATTTTCAAAAAATTTTTTTGTTTGAAAGGGTTTGAGTACAGTTTTGTTTCATAGTTTTTTTTCGAAAATCAGTTGGGAAATTTGCTGCAAGCCCTTCTTGCAGATTGGTACCATAATTTTTTCCCCTTCCCCCGAAATATTGATTATCGCATAATTCCTCCACTTATGGGTTGACTTCCAAAATTCTTTTTTTGTTTGGAATGGTTTGCTTAGATTTTGGTCGCATAATTTTTCTACGAAAATCGGTGGGGCAAGTCTTCCACGCATCCACCCAAAATATTTATTAGAGCACAATTCCTCCATTTGCATACTGATTTTCAAAATTGTTTATATGAAAGGCCATCAAGTATATTGATCTTTGTACTGAAGTCGGTTTTTTCCAGAATTATTTTCAAAAATAAGTTTCAAAAACTCTTTATAGCTGCATAGGCACAAAGATCTAAACGGGTTAAGATATGTGAGTTCCAAAAGGTTGCAATAGCAACAAACATGCAACTAAATTTTGTCTAACTACTGGCTGAACTTTTACTACGTTAATGCGCGTACTATTTGCAAATGAAAATACTTGCAAATAAGCTAACTCACAGTTTATACATCAAAGCAAGAATACAAAAACTTGGCAGCACTTCTAAAAAACACTTCTTGTCCTTATTTTCTTTTATCAATGTTTTTTGTGCAATATTTATCTATTTATTGTTTTTTATTAGCAAATAAATGTAAGCGTGTCATCCTCAATAAAATAATTATGTGGTAACAATTTACAGTTTTACTTGAAATAAATCGTGCGTATGAACGTACTATTTGTTAATGTATGCCTTACGGCCATTTTCACAATATACGTTTAAAAGCTAACGTGGACTTTAACGGCTAGTTTTGTGTGCCGTACTTGCTGTTAAAGTCCACGTACATTGCGAAAAGGGCCGTTAAGATAAGAACAGTTGCTGTTGGTTCAAGTTACTTATATGTAGTTATAATTTTGTTATTTTTAATAACTAGAAAAAAAACTCAGGAATTTCTGTATTTAGAGTGAAGACTAACCCGAAGAGTTTTAGTGTCTAGGCAAAACTACGGAAATAATAAACAAATTAGAACAGCAGAATTTGTATTTATTAGTTCTTAAAATAAGTACCATTAAGGTAAAAAAAGTACCTTTTTAAGTTGAAGTTCAGTATCATTTGAAAATCTGTATTTTCCATCACTGATTCATATACAAGAAAAAAAACGAAAACACAAGTGCAACAATCCCTGAGATACAAGAGTATATTTTATAATCATGAGTATATTTATTCTAAAGATACAAACAATTCCTACTCATTTTGAGTAAAAGAGAAAGAGGGCACATGTGAGCGCGCGTTAAAAAGATAGTGTTGCCGAGTGTGCCAGCATGTTTTTAGCCGGTAAACGTCACGATTTTTATGGCATTAAAATCGTTGTCAAGTGTGCCATTTAAATTTTTATTTCTTTTTCCCCCGCTTTTTATGTCAAACTTTTTACGACTTGTGCGGTTTGTTTTCATATTTGAAACTATACATAAACAAATCTTACTGAGAAGCCCATACTTGATAAATTATTTTCATTCAATACTTTCTTTTTCCATTGTACAAATGGTTTTAAATCCAGATCACATACATCCAATGTGCATGAATGGAAATTTGGTACACACAGAGTTAAGTATCATCAAGCTGCAAATAACAAATCAAATTGTTAATATATAACTAAATGCCAAAAATTTATTTAATTAATATAGCAAATTAAGTTGTTGATACGACAAAAAACGAAATTCTTTCAAAAATAATAATTTTTGAATAATGTTTTGATTAAAAGTGTCAACATTATTGTTATACTATATGTGCCCGCCCGCTTTGCGCGCTTAAATTTCACTAAGTTCCCGTTATAACAAATAAACAGTTCTACCAACGTAAAAAAACAAAAGCATCTTCCAAATTTCCAGCAACATTTATATTAGGGGTGTAACGATACGTCGTTTTACCGATCCGATACCGATACTTAAAAATAAATATCGCCGATACCGATTCCGATACCGATACGAATATTGAAATTGAGTTCAAGCTTAGATTAACAAAACTCAAGTGCAATTTTTTTATTATACAAAATTACAGTGTAAGAGACTACTAATATTTAAAATTGATATTAAAGGACTACATTTTCTTTGCTTCCAAATAATCTATATTAAAAATATGCAGATAACACAGTGCAACAGTCCAAAAAACACACGGACTTGACAGTAAAAATTCGATTGTACTACCACGGGGTAGTAAAACCCTATACTTAACTTGGCGAATTTGGTGACCAATTTCGTTTTATAGACCTCCAAAGTTTTGGAAAATCAGCGGGCCCTCAAAAAAAGGTGTCATCAACTTTTGGCCAACAGATACCGCCAAACTTGGTGATACCGCTTAACTATATATGGCAATAATGCAGCTAAGAGTTCGCTAAACAGATTTTATTACCATTCTATGCCAAAAAATTATTTTTTCGTGCACTCTTTTTTAAATTAAGGAAAAAAATTTTGTTTTCACTTTTTCCAGAATAACTTACAGGGACTCGTAATTTTGTATTAACAATATTTGCTACGATGAAGCTGAACAACTTTTGTGAACATGTCAATACAATCTGAATGTATCTGGGCACCCTAAACAGCCCAGAAAAACTAATTTCTACCTTAAACGTTTTCGTTTTTTACGAGTTACGCTATATTTTTATTGAATTTTTTTGCTTTCTTTGTTATTGTTCCACTTCTTATGTTGCTGATTTTAGTATTTACTGTTTTTTATTCTTTGTTGTTGTTTTGCCAAATAATGGTAATGAAAAATTTGGAGTCCCTATAAGTTATACTGAAAAAAGTGAATAAAATAATTTTATATAAATTTTTTTGCAAAATAAGTACAGGAACATACTATTTTTCTGGGCACAAAATGTTAGTGAAACACAACAGAGAATTATGCACTTGAATATACTATTCTCAAAAAAAAATTTTTTTTAGCATAAAAAAATAGTGAAAAACTACAATGTTTAAGGTAAAAAGTGGTCTGTGTGAGCTATTAGAGTGCCTAGATATGTACGTGCAGATTGTATTGATATGTTCACAAAAGTTGTTCAGCTCTACCGTAACTATAAGTTTGCCAAATATCGTTAGTTAAAAATTACAAGTCCCTGTAAGTTATTCTGAAAAAAGTGAAAAAACAATTTTTTTCTTAATTTTGTCAACAAAAAGTTCACGAAAAAAACTTTTTGGCATGAAATGTTAAAAAATATCTGTTAAACAGACTCTTAGCTACATTATTGCCATATATAGTTAAGCGGTATTATAAAGTTTGAAATAGCTGTTGGCCAAATACTTATGACACCGTTTTTTGAGGGCCCCCTGATTTGCAGAAAATTTGGAGGTCCATAAAAAAAATTAGTCACCAAATTCGCCAAACTGAGTAAAGGGTCTTACTACCGCATTGTAGGACAATCGAACCTGTACTGTCCAGTTCTTGTGTTTTTTAAAAGTCTTTATTTGTCGCATAGTGTAATTAGTAGAAAAGCTAGAAAAAATTTTAATTCCTTTATAATTGAAAAAAATACTCGCATGAAAAAATTGTGAAAATGGGTAATTTTGTATCCTTTTTTCTTGAGGATAAAAATCACTATAGAACACCGAAAAAGAAATTTGTCCGAGCATCGCTTCCAATTCGGTGATTGGTAATCGAAAAACAGAACTTCTTGCAATGTCAAGGATATGTAAAACTAATTAGAAATTATCCAAATGTGTAATACTTCCGGATTGCGAATTCTACATTTTCATGACTTCTTTGGTGTGTCTTTTTTTGCTGGAATAAGATTTAAAAAACAACGAATTGAATTTGAATTCATGGTAAAATTATTAAAAAATAAATAATTTTTTTACAAAATAATAGTATAACATATTATTAATTTTTAAAATTGATATTAATAAGATTTAAAAAATAACGAAATGAGTTTAGTTCATGGTAAAATTAACAAAAAATAAATAATTTGTCAGAAAAAAACTCTGAAAAAATTTTAAAAGTATCGTCGTATCGACAGTAAAATATCGCCGAAACCGATGTATCGGAAAATCTTAAGTATCGCCGATATATCGGTATCGGTATTCGTTACTTCCCTAATTTATATTAGTAAAATTGGGTATATTTTAGCTTTATTTCTATTTTAACTTAGAAAGTGTTATTAAGAGCCCTAAGTTTGAATCAGGATCTCCATACCAAATTTCATGAAAATCCGTTCAGTGGTTTTTGCGTGATGCGTGTTCGGACAGACAGACAGACAGAAAAAAATGCCAAAAGTTGGTGTTTTGTATTCTACATCGAATACTTTTTACCCCACCATAAAAATTTTCAAAAAATATTTCATGTACAGACATGGCCTTTTTACAGTTTTATTATGTGTATAAATTAATAAAGTGAGTTGTTAAATTTCCGAACAAATTTTGATTATCATAATTGTTATACATATTAACAATTAGGGAATTCACAATGTGTATCTTAAAATTTGGAAATAGCAATATCGTTACACCTTAAAATTTCGTTGTGAGCAACGATACAAAGCATAGCTTATTAAAGTAAGGGATTGGATCGATTGAAAATTTCGATGCGGACGTGTTTTTTCTGTCTATTGGAAAAAAAATAAATAAAATAAATTTTAATACTAAAAAATAATTTAAAATATTTTCTATAAGAATTGTAATTTATATTACATAATCAATGGATTTTAATCGGTCTATTTTGAATGATGATTTACCTCCTGATAAATCGGATAAGAAGAAGAAGTCAAACAAGAAATCAAATTCTAACATCATTGAAGCTAGCAACAGAACTAGGAATTCAAATAAAATTTTTAATAAAAATTCAAAGGATAATTTATCATTTATTAATCCTGAAGCATCTTCTTTAAACAACGAAGTTTCGATTGAAATGTTGGAAATACATTAAATCTTCTTGGTAACAATACTCCAATTTTAAGTTCGTCAGGGTCAATTCCATTTGACGATAATGCGAAAAAGAAGATAAATATTTTAAGTGATATAAAGGTACCTATTACAATTGCTTCTCAGTTAAGCAACAATGACGATAATTTAAAAATCCCTATTCGGAACAATACGAACTTGACAAAAGCTAATATGCTACAAGGAAAATCAAGTAATTCTTCGGAAAATCTTATGGAGTTAGAACATTCATTTTCCATATCTGAAAGTGAAAAAGAATTCCAAGAAGTCAGCAATAAAAAAAAGGAAATTTACTGCAAATAATAAGGTAGATTTATCAAAGTTAAATGTTAAAAATATACATGAAACACTATCAAACAAAACCAATCAACAATCCCAAAACAGATTTTCTATTTTAAGAGAGTTAAATATTCAAAAAGAAATCAATCAATCCACAATTAATAAAACTAGTTTATTTGAACCAAAGAGTGAAATGTCTAAAACAAATTCCTCATATTGTCCTCCTATATTCTTAAATTATGTAAATGTTTTGCAAAATATATTTTTAATTCTTTTATGAGTAATTTATTTCTGAAAATATCAGAATGAAGCCAAACACATATTCTAATGATGTTTTTTTATTAAAAAAAATGCCACCTTACTGAAAGGTGCATGTATAAAATGTCTTGCTAACCCTTCAATAATGCTATTTGTTTATGAAAAAGTGGATCTCTCCGTTTTTAACAGTTGCCAGATAAGTTTGTCATTCAACTGAGACTACGTTTAAATAAATTTAGCATATCTTCTCATCTGATTTCGATCAATTATTTGAGATTTATAGTAATTTCTGCACATGTAATGGGCGCGTCAGTATCTTTTAAAAAAGTTTAAACATGAAAATGCAGCTGCCAGATTGTCGACTTACAAACCCAAAGTCTTAACAATTTTTTGATTTCAAGACTTATTTTGAGAAAAAATTTATATCACTGAATTCAGTAAGATTCTATATCACGAACAATCTAGAATTAACATTGTAATGTTTTATCACAGTTGTTCTATAACGCAGTAGAAAAATTAACTTTAAAAACTTGATTTTTTACTTTCTATTTAATACGGGATTAAGACAAAAGCTTGATTTTTTTTTATAAAGGCGTTTAGTGGGACACCAAATCCAAAAAAAATTTAGTTTCTTAGGCAATATCTTTTGAACTTGTTACTCGGTTAAGCCTATTTTTATCTCTTTCAACAGTCAACACCAAAAAACTCAAGCTAAAAAGTGTTCGTCTAAATCCCATATAATTCGATGGTGATTTTTTAGAATAAAACATTCCACCATTACAGAGAGCAAAACATTTTAAAGAAACGAACACCAAATTGCACTTTTTACATGGAAATGTACATACCATTTTTTTTGTAGAAAAGAAAACACCTTAAGCTTTGGAAGTTGAAGCAAATGTTTTTATAAGATTTCGGTAACATATCAATACTATAGCTTATATGTGATTTATAGCGCCTGTAAGTTTAACTTTTTTTATTTTCAATTGTACTAATATTAAAGATTTAATTGCTGTGTGTCCAATATTACACTTCTGCTGTTCTTTATATCGTTAGCAAAAGGAAATTAAATTTGTCATGAATTTTGAAATTAAAAATTTTGTGTGTGAATATAATTAAATTTATATCAACTCAAGTTGAATTCTTTATCATCCCTGTTCATAACATTCAATTTTTTCTTCTTAATTTTATTACTTTTTAATTGTCTTAATGATGCCACCGTTTTGTAAATCGTAAATTAAACAAGAATGGTAATGATAAATCACGGTTCTACAAACAAATAGTAGTAATTTTATTCACACAAACCCACATATACACACTATGAAAAGTGAGCAAGTGAAAGAAAATGTGAACAAAAATCCATTAACTTTTTAATTGTTTTTTCTGTCTTGGTCATTAAATCTTGAATATACTAAAAAAGGAGTTTAATTTCTTGACTTACCAGAATTATCTTCATAATTATGATCACGTTGCGTTTGATTTATGCCATGTTAAATTCTAAAAATAAAATTAAGATTTAATTTACAAAATGTTTTGTTAAGAATGTGTTTACATAAGAAATATTTGTTGTTGAAAATATAATTAAACTGTATGGTTTTATGAGCTTCTTTTATAATTCTGTGGGTTTCTTGAATAAGCACGTTGTCTTAAAACCAAATATTTCAGGAGAACCGAAAGATCTGTTTTTAAAATATGTATACCCAGCAAAACGGTTGGCATTTTTGTAATCGGTAGTACACAGAAAAACTTATTGTCCAATTTTTTCCAATTAACAATTCGCTCAGTAAAATATTAGTTTTTAAATAATTTTTTCGTTATATCAATATTTTATGTTGTTGATTTTGCTGTTATTTGATAAAAGTACTGAAAACACAATTAAAAACCAAAGAGTAAAAATTTGTAAATACATATTAAATGCACGTAAAAAATATAAGATTTTATTTTATGTCTAAAAAACCTAAAGTTTTTTATAGTAAGCAGCAGTTGTACTGAGAAAAATTAGTTAAAAAAAGAGAACTTTCTGTTTTCATTATCTTGCTAAGCAAACACAACTACACTGAAAGGAAAGTCATTCATTCAGACAATGAAACGGTTTCATTAAATTTTCTTCGTTGTATGAATGAAACTTTTCATTAATACAATGACCAATTATATTGCATACATGAAATCCTTCAATAACTACTTTTCATAAGTTTTTCATTGTTCATTTTATTAATGAAAATCGTTGCATTGTATATAAGAATTTTCTTTTTAGCGAATTTATGGAAAATATAAAGTAAAATTAAAAAGTAAAATTAAAAAGTAAAGTAAAATTTTTGTCAACTCAATGTATACGATTTTTCAAAAATAAGTAAGTCAACACTTATTTATATCAAAAATGTTACCTATTTCTTATTTTTAAAATCTTTTTGAATTTCAAAGCAATATGGCCAGCATATATACAATGAAAATATTTCTTTTATACAATGTAATATTCTTCATTGTATAAAATATGTTGTTAGCTATGCGTCTCCCTATTTTTTAACCATATCTCATTTATGTATGTATTTAAAATAATGAAAAATAACAGGTGCTGTTGACTGAAGTGGTTAGCGCGTTTACTACATACAAATCGAGATTTCTTGAGTTCGTGACCAGTTTCAAGCAAGCCATCAACATGTTCTGGTTACTGAGCAGTACAGGCAGCGGTTGACTGACACATACTAATGCGCACCACAGCACATTAATTGCATGAGTTTGTTTCATCTCTTTTGTAAAAGAAAAAAATCAATGAAACACCTACATTTAATTCACGAATCTGTTTCTTTGAACTACTGAAATAGTTTCATTCCATTTATGACAAATGCAGTTCATAAATACAATGAAACATTCTTCATTAATGCAATGAAGGGCTTCATTAGCTGACTTTCAATGACAAATTTTATTAATAGAATGAATAAATTCATTGTCTGAATGAAGCGTTTTCTTTCAGTGTATACATTAGAGTAATCCTTTAATCGGGTTTCTGCTTTAGTCGGTTAATCGCTCGATAAATTAATTGAGGTTTTGGCTTAATCTGTTAATAATCGGTTAATTGCGATATTAACCGCTTAACCGATTAATGAGGTTTATTCATAAATCAAGTAATTTTAGCAAATAAAATTCCATAAATTATCTTTTATTTTGAATTTATTAGTAAAAAACAATAACATAACAAATACAACAATTCTTGAACTCAATCAAGCAAAAAAAATCATAAATATGTATTTATTAAAAAATTAACAAGTTTGTGAGATCATTATAGCAGTTATTTTAATAGTTTGAGGAGATCTTCTAAAACTATCTTAAAAAAAACAATTTCTTTAGTTTAGATAAAACTTGGCTTGAAAAAATCCTTTCATTTATCGTAGATGTTGAAGAAATCGAAAGCAAAACATGATAAAAACATCTAGTTTCTCAGCCCTTTTCCTTGATTTCTCTAAACTTCTAATTGTTTCGATTAATTCTGTTAAAACATTTCTTGTATTACTATCGATAGTTTCTTCTGTTGTAAACCCATCATCTAATTCATGCTGGCAGAGAGAAAAAAGTTTATATCCGAATTCCTTAGTTTCCGTTTTTGTACTGTATTTTAAAACACTGTTGCTAGAAGGAAATATTCCTGAGTGGAGGTATAAAATAATTGAATTCGTCTCTAATTAAATCTAATCCCTAGATTTTTAATTAAATCGTTGGCAACATTTTAGATTTTATAAAACTATTAAACAAAAACTTAATACATAATTCCCTCAAGTTCAATTAGAGTAGCAGAGTTTTTACTAAATTCTTTTATAGGCACGTCCAAAGATTTTAATGTTTTACTTAGTTAAAATCACTGAACACACTTATTTGTTTGTATGAAAAGTAATTTCTAAGCACATACATTTTGTATATGAGATGAAACAAATAATTAAACACACAAAAAATACGTTATAATACTACAAAATACGAAAAAATTTGTTACGTCGGTTAATCGGCTGAACTTAACCGGCTTAACCGTTAATCGAAAAAAGCCAATTTTAAACTAACCGGTCAGTTAATCGGGTGGTAATTAACCGGTTAACCGATTAACGGCTAACCGAATGAATACCCTAGTATACATACGTAGGTACTTACTTAACAACAAGCTTTCGATCAAGGCACAACCATACCAAGTAGCCTTTCTAGTACCAAAAATGATAGAATACAAGGTTACGACATCCCGCGCATAAGATTTAAATTTTCTGCGCATGTCACCAACTGTGTTCCTAATGGCTAATAACTTTCAGTTGTTGCTGAAACAAAATTGTTTTCAATAAAATTATACTGGCTAAGGGACACATTGACTTCGCAACCTTTTCAAAGTGGTTGGTGCGTTGGACTTCAAATCTGAAGGAGCTTAGTTCGATACTAGTAGAAGTTAAAATACAAACAGTGAGTAAAAATATAAAATAAAACTAATTCAAAAGTGTATAATCGATAGTAAATTCAAACATTAAACAAATTAGCTAAAAATATCCTAACAGAAAATATAAAATTTTAATTCATAATCTTGTTCGATTTTTTTTTTGGAAATTTCAAGTACATTTTTTGTTAATGTTCTATTATATTAATCGAAAATTTAAAACAAATTCAACTAGTTTCGTTTATTTGGATGTATGAATTTTTTAATAGGTTGTAATCTAAACATTTTTTTACTCCTTCATCGGATTTTTTAATCGAAGCGTATATTAATTTTTTTCTGTGTACTTTTTTAATAGGCTACAAAGTATTGAAAGGTACTTATTTATCTTATTATTATGCTCTAAATTAGAACTAATACATAGTCAATAATACATTTAGTACGTATTTATCTCATTACCTGAAAGTAGCTACAATTTGTTGTTATGTCTGAATGAAATAAGTAGTCAAACACTTTTTAAATTAATATGTGTTTGTATATAAAAACTAATCTTTACCGCTTAAACTTATAAGTCAACAATAGCTGAGTGCGTAAAGCACTTGTCTTCAAATCTGAAAGAGCAGGGTTCATATCCCAGCCGGGTCAAAGAATATTAAAAAGATATTTCACTTCCAAATTAAAATTTTTCATTTTTTGCCTCGACGTTCTTTGGTTTTTTTGCTTATAACTTTTTTACTAAGCATCTGATTTTAAATTTTAGCACATCATTCAATTGCTGATAAAATTTTAAAAAAATTTTTAAATATCTTAAATTCCTTAAAATTTAACTAAAAAATCGTTAATTTTTCCAAAAAAGTGCTTTAATAATTTTTAAAATGTAAGAATTTTGTTAGAAATGTTAATTTTATGTTTTAACACGGTATGAGGCCATGCTATAAGGATGTGTTTAGCGAAAAGTTCTTTTCATTTTGGAAATCATTAATCTTCAAAATAATTTTTGGGACTATGTATGGCCTATAAAAAACTTTGCATGCTTTCGTTTTATTTAGTAGATTGTTGGCAATCATAGTGTATTAAGTTAAGACATCCTGGCTATAAATGTGGCTGCTAGGACAAAATTAATAAAAAAAACTCAAATTTCGAAGAAACAAATTTCGTATATTACAAAAAAAGAAAAAAATTAACTAAAAATGTTCATATTTTTCTGAAATTTGTATTGTGAGCTCTAAATACATTTGTTAAATTCACAAGCTATCGTCGGCGTTGTATGTCGATAGATTTTAAACTATGTAGTTTAAAAATGTTGTTAAAAGTTTTTATGAAAAATATTTGAACGACACCTGCAACTTTTTTTCTATGATTTATAAATGTCGTATGATGCTAAGGATGGGAAAGTTAATACGCTAGACTTTTGATAAAATATTTTTACAAAAAAATTTTTATTTACGTATTTAAGTCTTCAAAAAACGACCAATAAATTCGAAAAGATAAGTAAATATTCTATTTTATGTCATCCAAGGAACTTAAAGTTATCTAAAACAAGAAAAAAAACTAAAAGTTTTTCAAGAGCTAAAATATCATTTAGTATAAGTAGCACAGTAGACAAAAATGGAAACGCCATGCTCTTCAGGCAGACACAAGATATGAAACAAATTGGGCTGTTTATGTGACAAGACCCGCCTATCTACATGTACTTCGACGCGCTGGATCCGAAACGGAGGTCTGTTTGGCTCGTTACCCCCCCAAATTTCGAAAAAATTGCCTAAATTTGAAATCAGATGCTTGGTAAAAAAGTTTTTTTTCCGGTTATATTTATTTATTGTATCTTCAATAAAATTGAACTAACAATAAGTAATCAAATCTTAACTCTAAAATTTTAATTTTTAAGTCCAGCCAATGCCAGACATAAATATTTGTTTCAGCGGTTGGTTCTTTGGTTGTTTACGTCTCTCGTGTTCGACTGAGAGCAAGAGTGTCCCTCCTTCTCAGCCGAGTGTGGCCTCTAAAGTCAATGATGTTTCGGGCTAGGGGATTTGGGTGCAACTCAAATTTTTTTTATGTATCTTGTCACGTGTTTAGAAAACACTTTCTTGACCAGCGGCACATCTAGATCTTTATGAATTCGCTTGTTTCTGACATACCATGGGGCTACTGTAATCGTACGGAGTATTTTAATCTTGCAGTTTGCGGGTGGCTTCTTGATGGCTTTTCTGAACACTTAGAAAAGCTTTATCATCAGCGAATGTTGATATGTGTATGTTACTGCTTACCGGCACGTCAGAGGCATATATCAGATATAATACAGGACCGAGGATGCTGCCTTGAGGAGGGCTTAGAAAATTACCTTCTTTAACAACAAATTTTCTCTCAGTTAAGTAGCTTTCTAAAAGTTTAAGGATGTTTTCGGGTAGGTTTTGCTTTAGTTTATGTATTAAACCTTCGTGCCATACTTTATCAAATGCCTGAGAAACATCGACGAAGAGCGCAGAACAATATTTTTTTTCTTCGAAGGTTTTCCTAACCACGTTCACGAGTCTATGTGTTTGTTCAATCGTGCTATGCTGTCTCCTAAAACCGAATTCAGAAAGTTTTGAAGAGAAGCGGTATTTTGATATTCTAGTAGAATTTTCAGCTGTTTAGTATATTCCTTCAGGCTAGACTTTAGCTGAGGCGATTTGTAGCGTTGCCATTCTCTACGAACTCTTCTTTTTTCGGATAAAATCCGTTCTACATCTGCTGAAAAAATTTTATTATATCTCACCTGAAGATTTGTAGTAGTAGCATTTAGAGCAGCTTGCTTAAGGTTTGCCTCAAACATTCTAATAGAGTCATCTATGTCAGCAGGCGTTTTTAATGGAATATTTTCTGTGCAATGAGCAGTTAAATATTTTTTGTATTTCAACCAATTTATACGTGTGGTTGTCATCGTTAAATCACAAGTGGGTGAAGAAGCTGTATGTGAATATATATAGTGACAATAGTTGGTGAGTGATCTGAAGACAAATCTAAAGATGCTTCAACTTAGATCATTTCGCTGGGCACACCCTTTACCACTCCAAAATCAATAACATCAGGTATTTTTCGGCGATCTGTTGGTCAGTAAGTTGGCTCCCCACTTGATATAACATTCAGACGCATTTTTGAAATTGTGTCAAACAAAACTCGACCCTTTAGCGTGATGAGGCGAGATCCCCAGAACGTGTTCTTAGCGTTGTAATCACCGGCGGCCAAAAGCGTGGGCTTAGTGAATTAAAAAATCTACTATATTAATTTTCTGTAATTGAGTACGTGGGAGGAGGGTAAATTGATGAAATCACCAGGTTTTGATGAAAAGCTTCAATGCAGATGTTAGTTGCTTGAAGATAGTCTTCACAATGATCAATCATTAAGTAGTGTTTTAATCACGATTTTATTAGTATATCCGATCCACCACAAGCTCTACCTTGGGGGTCCTTTGTATATCTGTTGATTTTATAAAAGCTTCTAGCCGTCAAATGAGTCTCAGAGATAAACGTAACAGTAAAAAGTTAAAAGAAAAAAAACACAAACAAATTGAGTCAAAAAATATCTATCGAAATTTCAATACAATTTAGATACAAATTTCGATCGATATCGAATACCGTAATTTGCCTAGAGGTGTTTTCTTTGTCGTGTCTAGCAAAATCTAACGCGCTTAAAAGTTTACAAATCGGTCAGTATTTAAAAAAAGTTACAAGCCGCACAAAAGTTTTTACACCTCAGGTAGCCAAATTGCAAACTATATAGCTCCGCGCCTGATGCAGCTACAGACTTCACAAGACATGGTACTAAACACATGACTCCTCCTTCACGAACTTGTAAATTTTTAGACAAATCAATATAGTAGTTTAGAAGTGCAACACTTATTGACACTTTCTTGTTAATTCACATCACTGTGGGACAGTTACTGTCACGACAGCATAGTCCCAATGTCAAATTAAGTTTGATAGTGCGGTAAAAACAATAACTGTCGCAATTTCTCATAGAAATGAACTGCTATGGTAGTACTATCACGACAGTTGCCGTCATTATGTGAATGGGTTTTGTTAATTGAATATTTAATTACTGATTATTCAAAATCCTTGTTAATCAAATAATCCTCATTTTAAATAAAAAATTTAAAATTATTTGATTAATCAGCATTTTGATTAATCAGTATTTTTGATTAATCGCTTAATTGGTTGATCAGAATTTGTATTATTAAAAAAATTTTATTAATCGGTGCATCGAACATCCCTAGTTTTACTTGTTTTGCTTTTTTAAACATATACGAGATCTGTTAAAAAACAATGATGGTATACATGTCCCTGTAGTATGGTAACATTTTCAGCTGTAGTTACTTTGTCTGTGTCAGCCGCTTAAAGCTAATTTGCAAAAATTTTTTATCAACATTAGTTTTTTCATACGAAAATTATGACAAGTAACCAATTATAGTAGCCCTTGAAAGTATGTTGCAATTGTGTACTTTTTTAAAAAAACCCAATATGTTTGTTGTAAATTCCACACGAAAATAGTTGTGCTTATATTATTTCTCATGAAGACTCAAAATATTTTAGATACATTTCATATGTTTCCACAAAATAAACTGAGTACTACTTCTGCAACAATTTTTCATGAGAAATTCGTGACAATTTTTTTTATATGAACTTTTGACAGCAGTTCGCACGAAATGATGAACACAGTACCATGCTTTAGGTTCGACGTGTTTTTATGAGCTCGGCAATTATCGTACTTGTCGATCCCTTTTCGATTTAGGCGAACCAAAATACCTCGTTTTGATGTCATATCCGTAAACCCTTCGGCACCTGTTATAATATGTTTCAGTAATTCTTCATCGTCGTTGACTTCATTTAGTGACTCCTGTTCAAGAATCAACAATTTTGTTCAAGAATCAACAATTTTGGAACAGATTTTGCTGCCATTCATTTCATACCCAAAACATTCGAAAAAATTACATGGCATGAGTCAATCGATATGCCAACATCATCAGCGATTCTCTGATTGTGGTTCGGAAATCGTTCATAACAATTTCTTTTACTTTGTCAAAGTTTTCAGCGGTTGTTCATCTGCTGGAGTGTCCGGCGGCTTCGTCATCTCCTACGTCTTCACGGCCATTTTGAGAATGCTTATATCACTCGAAAGCTCCTGTTTTACTCATAACAGACTCACCATATGCCGATGTTAACATTTCGCAGATTTTGTTATACTTGATTTCACGCAAAATTTTATAGAAATACATTGATCGATTTCTTTTAACAAAACACGTTTAACCTTAGCGGCTGCCACAGGCAGAGTAAATAATGAATACAGCTGAAAATTTTACAATGCGTCAGGGCATTAGCGAAGCTAGAAAAATTTCTGGAGAAGGCTAAAGGTGAAAGTACATAGCATGCTTTCAATGCGCTAATGCGTTACAGACTTCTGTCAAAAAAGTTGAAATAGTGTGTTTCCATAAGACAAGTTACAAAGAGAAGTTTGCGACGCGCGTACCTCGCAAAAAGTTGAACATTCTTCAACTTTCACGCGTTGTATACAAAATGACTGGTAGTGTTGCCAGATTCATATGATAAAATTTTTGTTCAATGGAAATAAATTATTAGAAATTGATTTTTTATTAAACAATGAACGAAAAATGCAATAAATATATAAAGGAAAATAAAACGTAAAGGCAAGACAAAAAATAGCCGATAGAGGCTTGAAATTTGATAAGCAAAAAAGCATCAAAAGCGTGGTGTGTAACTTGCCATTTTTAAAGCGTTAAAAGTTCAAAAAAAGCGTTGCCGCGTAACGCGTGGTATGTACCTCCAGCTTAAGGCCTACAATAATCCCTACAGTTCGCTTATATTATCAAAATTACATTAATATTTTGAATTTCTAGGAGGGGGTGAGGGGGTTGGGGGTTTGAGCGATTCTGGGGGTGGTCTAGATACGCCAATGCTTCATGGGCATATATACCAATATAATAGCAAAAAAAAATTACAATCGGGCTCTCCAAACCTATGAGATTTAAAAATTCACCTTATTTTTTTAAAACAGGAAAAAATTTGTTTTCTTGCTGAATTATGTTATTAAGTAATTCTTTTTTTTTAATTTAAAGCTTCTTTCTAGGCCCGTAAGTAGCATAACTATTTGCTATATAAAATTGAGTTTTTGCTGTGTACGCTAACAAGAAATACTTGGTATAAAAATATAGGATTTTTTTTAGAAAAAGAAGACCAAGGAGGCAGACTTCCACTTCCGATATATACTGAAAATATAACATGTAATTTTCCCCTCTCACGCCTTACTATATAAAAGAAGGTTATGTGCCAATCTGTATTAAATTATTTAATACATAAAAAATATCTGCAAACTAGTTCCTGCTGCAGTTGCAAATGAGCTTTACATGTAAATTTTTCGCGGCATGTCTTATAAATCAATGCGTGTGTATAAAAAATATTTCGAATTTAAAATAATGTTGCTTCAAAAATACACATATGTGTGTAGTGGCCAGCGTTGGCATAAATATTTCGAATTTAAAATAACGTTGCTTCAAAAATACACATATGTGTGTAGTGGCCAGCGTTGCCATAACTTTTTTAAACTGCGAATTTAGAATAAAAAAACTGCCTTTCACGTGAAAAAACTGCACACACAAAATGCAAAATATAGTTTATACATTATTTATTTAAAAATTTTTCTCATTAAAACATAGCACTCCCTCTTCAAATGCGTAACAGCCTGCGGCGCAAATTTTTGTATGTGGCGAACGCGTTCGGCGCAAATGTTTACAGATGTAAACCCACCTTTAGAAATTTTCAAATTTTATAGACGAAAACGAAAAACAAGGAAAAAAGTGCTTAATTGGTACTCCAAATTTATAACTTTTTAAATTATATGTAAAGGAAGTCTATCAGTTGCACTATGGGACATTTATTATAAAATTTCTACAAATTATTCAGGGGAATCGATTACTTTTTTTCGAATCGGCTTAATAGAGTAATTAAAATTTTGGCTTCCGTATTTAAGTTTTTGTTTTATTTGAAGTATACAGTTATTTTTTTTTTTTTTTGGTAAGAAAGTATAGTATTTTGTTTGTATGACCAAAAATTTGTATCACTAAAAATTTCGCAAAGAGAATTCTGAAAAAAAATTTACGTACATATGAACTATAATAGCAAACTCCATATAGAAAGCACAACTTTCTTAGTCCTTAATGAGTTTGAATTCCCTCTTGCATTACATTGCCGCATTAAAAAAGTAAAATTATGGATTTAAAAATTGGAATTAATATAAAAAATTTTAGAGCAAAAAATAAAAATGTAAAAGCAACAAAATCTGCACAATTTGTAGGAAAACTGGGGTTTTAAGCAAAGAAACTGCAAAACTGTTCAATACTTAGAAAAATTTGCAAAATACAGATAAATCTGCACATTTGGCAACGCTGGTAGTGGCTTACAAAAGAGATTAAGGTTGCGTATTCTGAGTGAAATAAAATTAATAAAAGTGAAAACTCAGCCAGCTAGAGAATCATAAACTTTTTTACGACCTTTTAGTGGAATCTTGCCATAAACCGTTTGATGCTCGCTTGACTTCTATTTGTATCGTGTGGCTTATTTGAAACCAAATACATGTACATACCTATATGGCTGACTGAATTCGTTCCAAGCTTGTTTGCTATCTAAAGTAATAATTTGCAGTTTAGAACTAATTCGGAAAATGTACTTTAATGAAAAGTGCTCCCCTACTATCCTGATATCCCGTAAGTTTAGTTTTACAAAAGTTTAATTTAACAATTCCGCTTTTTTAAAGAACTGCTTTGCATAATTGAAGTTAGTGACATTTTTTCTTTAACGATTTTTGACATTTCATGCAAATTTCAACATTTCCAAGTTTGTTATTCTTATACTTATTGGGTTTTGTTCGCAATCTAATGAAAATTTATGGTGGCACCCACAAATTGCCAAATTAGAAATTATGAATATACATAAATGCAAAAATGTTTCTTCTAATTGGGTTTACAACAGCGACCTCTTTGTAACTACGTGTGAACTACTCGTGGTAATAAACAGTTATTTTACGATAATACAGTGTTACAATACTAACGGCAGTTATTTGTCGCTAATGCAGTATTTAAAGATTTTTCACACAATGTTTGTTACTTCAACCAACCCCTATAAAACAAGAGTATGTATGGAACATTCGTACAGAAGTATGTATGTACATCCATTTGTAAAACGGCGTAGTGTTATTATTATGTTTTAGTTAACAGTTTTTTTTTACTTCTGCTAACATAACAGTTATGATTATGGTATTCACTACACAGAAAAAAATATCATCAAACTGCAGCTAGCAATTCGAATTGTTAATATGCAATTTAAATTTAAATATATAGTTGCTAATATAACAAATTAAGTTGTTGATACGACAAACACAGAAATTTTTTACAACAAACTGAATTAACTAAATTTTATTTCATGTATGGTGCAAAAATTCAAAAGTTTTTTAATAATTTAATTTTTTAATTTAACGGAATGCACACACGTAAATGAAACAAAGAAAATCAAATTTTGTGTGTATTTATTATTTGCGTATTTAATAACAAATTGCGCTGTAGCTCAGAGGTAAGAACGTTAGTCTATTAGTCCGGGGGTCTCCCGTTCGATTCCGCTCAAAGACATTTAATGTTTTTCGCAGACAAGCAGAAGTCGCTTCGGTGGTTGTGACTGTGTATAAAAAATATTGTTAATACAACATTTATGATAATTTAAATTTGTTCGGGTAATAAACAATTCACATTGTCGATATAACAATAATCTTAATTGAAAAATTTTTAAATCTACAAAAAAAAATTGTTAAGAAAAGTTTTGTTGTCAGCAAATTCTTTGTTGATATATTTAATTGAAGCCAGTTTTCTGGATTTCTCTTAACTTACAATTTCGTAGTTGTATTTATAAAAATCGTTGTAGATTCAAAATCAATTAATTATTTAATTTATATAACAAAAAATATTGTATCGCTTTTTAAGTGTTCTTTCTATCAAAGAAAAATTTCCAGTTTCGACTAGAAAATCGTCCGAACCATTTAGCTTGATTTATCGAATAACTCGTGCTGAAATTTTATAAAAATTTTTGATTTTTCGAATGCATTTTTCAGATTTCTTAGTATAAACTTGCAACATTTTAAAGTTTTATGAAATTTGCCATTCAATTCAATGGTTAAGTGGTTCTCTTGAACCGCTTAATGAATATATTAAGGAATCAAGTAATTCAGTATGCTGTTACGGATAACACTATGCACAAAATGAAACTTTTATCATGACTTTTGATCACCATTATAGTTTTTTTGATGTGTTATGGTCCGTCCCCTAACTACAAAAACAGTAAATATTTAAAATTCCGTGGATATGTTTATTTTTTAATTTTTTCTAAAATTTGGGATTTTTCAAAGGGCTTCGGAATTATTCCGACCGAAATTATGAAAAATATATTTTTTTATGCAAACTTGGAATATATTTATTTTTAATACCTACTTATGTATGTATATAAAATCAAAAATGGTCAAAACTTACAATTTTTATTAATTCATCATAAAGCGACTATACCACAAATAAAATAAGATTTATCTATGTTATGAAAATCGATGGAGAAATATCGATTTTATTCATAATAAAGTAAAAGCACTTAATTTTAGCAAAAATTTCGAATATTTACACTGTACAACAAAATCAATTTTTTTAAATAACACGGTTTAACTACTCATTCTGGTAAAGGACACCAACAAAATAATTAAGTGTATCAGCATTTAGAAAGTGTACATCTCGGTCCCATTTAAGGGCGAGTTAAATTTCCCCCCTTCCGCACATAGTTATACAGACTCGGCATAGAATATCTTATATGGCTTACGTTAAAGATGTGTTCAACACTTTTATGTAAAACATTACGCAGAACACTGTTGTTCTTCTTTTCAAAAGGAGAATTTTCCAATTTACCCTTAAAAAATATATTTTTCATTATTGCTATTCAAATCGCAAAATTGTTATTCAAATCAAAAACTATTTCGTTAAAAAAAATAATATTCAATCAGCTAACACGTAGTTTTGTTTAAAGTTTTTTATTAGCTGTTTTTAATTAGACAACCCTTTCCAAGTTATATAATAAAATCGGTGGATCACCCACTTCAAAACTAAATTTTTTGTAAAACTCAGGTAATTTCACTTTATTGTGAACTAGATGTGCCCGCCCGCTTCGCGCGCTTAGAGATCGGTTTATGACTATAAAGCGGCCGCGCAACACATCAAACTGTTTGATCAAATTCATGTATGTATTGGAAATATTTTGTTTTACTTAGCACAGCAACACATCAAATTCATATTATCAAATTTCATTTGAAAGCGTTGTGAAAAAGAAAGAACATGTGATTTTTTGGGCGGAAATGTTTCATAACTTTTTGTTGCTTGCAATATTAATATTTTTAACTCCCTTTTTTAACTCTTTTTAATTCCCTTTTTAACTGCTTTCCATATGCAGTTCGAAGCGAGTTAATTTTTTGTGCGACATCGATTTTTCCGCATTTAGATTTTTTCTGTATATTTTTCAAGCAATATCTCGTACTAAGCATTGTTTCATTTCTATTGCTATATTGCTTCGATTTAACTTGCCATAAAGCAGGCAAACCACGATAAACTTCAATAAATTCAATAATGAAATTTTGTTCATCCGTTTTTTAAATAGTGCGTCTCCAAATAAATGATTTTGTCGCTGCTAAAACAAAAATGACATTTTTCCCTTGTTCCTTGGAATATTAATCATGCCCAATTCTTTCTGAATATAACGTTACGAATATTAGCCTAATAATCAATTTAGATTCAAAAGCAAATACGTTCGAAATAATCATATTAATAAACAATTAGCTACTGGCTTGAGCTTTTCACATGTTTACATGTTCGTATATACTAAGTATAAAATCAAACCAAAAAAGTTTGTCTTGAGTAGAACAAAAATCAGAAATTTGGGAATGAAGAAAAATAAACCGATGTCAACGCTGGGAAAGTGCACTTTAATAACAGCTTGAGAGTGATTTAATTCTCGTATTCAAGTTTCACGAAAAAGTTGTATATATAAGAATTAAAATCACATTCAACAGAGCCACCTGACAAGTGGTGATAGCAAATACACGTGAGCACTGACGATGGAAGTGTAGCGGCTTCCGATAGTGGCGCTACTCTGTTCTGCTGTGTACGTTGAAAAATTAAGTTGATGTTAATTAATTTTTCCCTTGTTCCTTGGAATATTAATCATACCCAATTCTTTCTGTATATAACGTTACGAACATTAGCCTAATAATCAATTTAGATTCACAAAGCAAATACGTTCGAAATAATCATATTAATAGACATTTGAAGTAATTACACGGTCACAAATCAAACAAGCTTCAAATTTCGTCAGCGGCTGTAGTGAAAATCAAAAGCAAAATACGAAAATCGCAGTGCAGCGCCGCTCTTTTTGGTATTTTTGCGCTTTACGCAAAGAGCGGAGCCAATTTATTATTGCGCTTGCGCCGGAGCATTTTCCTTTGCGCTTTTTTTGCGCTGCACTTTTTGATTGCGCAATGCGCAAAAAGAGCCATAAGAGCATGAAATGCGCATTGCGTATTTACAGTAGTAAACAATTTTTAAAAAGCAATAGGCGTTATTTCCATGGATGTTATTACATGCCATCGTAGTTTTTTTAAATTACCGTATGGCTTTTCTGGTTTAGGGGCTGGACCGGAAATTAGGTTGGTATTGCAGTTCATATTTTCGGTTCCGGTCTGGAACGGAAGCTGGGTCGGTATTGCAGTGCACACTTCCGGCTTAGGGGATGGACCGGAAATTGGGTCGGTAGTGCAGTTCATATTTCCGGTTCCGGTCTGGACCGGCAGTTGGGTCGGTAGTGTAGCTCACACTTCCGGTTTAGGGATGGAACGAAAATGAAGTCGGTAGTGTGATTCATATTTCCGGTCCGGACGTTTGACCCGTCGAGGGCATCATATTTGTATGGGGTCAAGAAAAAAAAGTAAAGAAGAACGATATAATGCTACAAATCCAAATGCCTTAAAATTACGTCAGTACGAAAGATGTATGTATTGTTCAGCAGTGAATAAACTCAAACTAACCACTGTTGGCATAAAAAAGAGCATGCGCAATGTGCCGCTCAATATGCGCAATGTGCAGCGCAAAGCGCTAAATAAGAAAAATAAATGCGCATTGCGCAAAGAGCGGCGCCAATAAATCGAATGCGCTTGCGCTGCGCTAACCAATTGCTCCTTTTTTTCCGTTCCGCTCCTTGCGCTTGTGCGCATTTTTAATACGCTTGTAAGAAATGCGCAATGCGTAATGAGCAAAAGGAGTGCGCAAATCCGAACTCTGATCAAAAGTGTTTTGTTTTTCATCAAACTCACATCAAACTATACGTGTGAGGTTTTTTTTTCACTAAACAGTAAAAAAAATCCCTGTTTGAACAAACAGTTTGATGTGTTGCCATGCCGCTTAAGGTGTCTGTAAAATATAATTATATAACGTTTTTACATATTTCTTAAAGTTCCCGTTATACAAAATAAACAATGCTACCACCGTTAAAAAAACAACTTTCTAATTTCCAACAACATTTATATTAGTAGAATTGGGTATATTTTGGTTTTTTTCTACTTAAACTTAGAAATAAGATATTTTATTGGGGTAAAAAGTAGGCTATGTTTGAATCAAGACTCTAAAGTATCTCTATACCAAATTTCATGAAAATCGGTTCAGTGGTTTTTGCGTAAAGTGTGTTTGCACAAACAGGCAGACAGACAGACAGACAGACAAAAATTCAAAATTTTGGTTTTTTGTTCTCTACATCGATTACTGTTTACGCCACAATAAAAATTTTCAAAAAATATTTCAAACTTTTGGGTGGTCTTTGTAATAAAATTGGACAAACATTTCCAAGTTATCATAACACCCCGTCTTCACGAGACATAATTTTCTTCTAACATTTGTGAAACTTCATACATAAAAATATCATAAAAATGTTAGTGCTATTTTTTCATATCGACATTGACTTTTGTCAAGAAAAATCAATGGCTCGTGAAGACGCTATGTAAAATAAGAAAACAATAAAAAAAATTATCAAAAGAATTTAAAATTTTGACTGTTTTTGTAGTTACGGGACCATAACACATCAAAAAATATAGTGGTACTCCATGGCATTTTTCTTGTGTAATAGGAAGGAAACCAAATTAATTCCGCTTATGTATTCTCGTGGTATATTAATTAAAATCTTACGAACTGTGCGTGAGTTATGAGTAAATACCAGTGTTGCCAGAAGCTGTAGACAAAAGAAGCCAAATCGGCTTTTAAAAAAGGCTAGAAAAAGCTAGATTGCCCAAAATGAGAAGCTAAAAAATGCCAAACATTTTTGATATTGAATTTTAGTTTTTAATAATGATAACTTCAAGTTATTGCACGATCACATCATTCACAGAACACACAGAACACAGATCACATTTATCATCAAACTGCAACTAACAGATAAATTTTCTTTCAATATTATTGTAAATCATGCTGATTTAAAATGAAACGCCTATGAATCACAATCCCTACCGAAAAATGTTAAATTAACCTGGTTTTCGACGATTTTACATGCAAATTTTTCTGTGTGTAGCTGCAAAATTTCATTCAAAAATATAAATAATCAACGATTTTATAGCTTTGAAATAATCAATGCATATGGACAAAATACTAGGTTTCCTTCCCTCTATTGTTGAAGTATGACGTACACTGAATACTAAATATTAATTATATATAAGGGTGTGTCCATCAGTAGTGCCATACCCTGATGAGGAAAAAAGCTAGAATTTTATTTAAAAATTAATTCCAAAAAATACGCCAAAAAATTAAAAAGAAATTTTAAAAAACATTTCAATAAAATTGCGAAGAAAATTCCTTTAAAAAATTGTTGACCTTTCTGTATTAATATTGTGTAATTTTCTTGATATTGGGCTTTCATTGGCCTTGAAAGCCCAATATAAATAAAATTACGAAATTCCTTTTAATTTGTCAGAACAATATAATTAACATGGTATCAAATTACCACGTACATACATACATAGTAGTACATATGTAATTGAATTTAAAATAAAAGCAAATTAATTGCATTTTTAACACAGAAAAAATTATCATAGGTTTTTATTTGAACCATAGCTGTTAAATTTGAATTACGATTAGTAATCAATTACGATAACTTTTTAAAAGTAGACGTAATGATTATTTAATCCACTAGTAAGAATTTTTTGATTACTAATTGATTACGATTACAAATAATCAAAATATAATCGGGATTATTTGGGATTACTTTTAAATAATCAAAAATAATCAAAAGTAATCAAAAAATAATCGGATTACTTTTTAAGATTGCTTTTGATTCTTTATAATTATTTTCAGAGTATATTGCACCCACACTCATTGAAAGCAGGGCTGCCAGTATAGGGGTTCTTACCCCAAATTAGGGGATTGTCATCACAAAAAACGATGAAAATTTTCATTAGGGGTTTTCATTGTGGTTATTTAAAAAATACATTGGGGGTTTTTTTGGGGAAATTCATTAAAAGTTTCTTTCCATTGGACTATAATTAAAACTACTTCTTCTAAAATATTTTTAACATACATACATTTATTGAGAGATTTGGACCCCAGCACAAAGTTCAGACATATAAATTTTATTTAAAAGTTTACTAACTCTCAGTTTGCCTGAACTTAAGTTTTATCTGAAAGTTTAACATTGTCGTTAACATTTTATTAATGTTTTACCAAATCATCAGTACACTTCAACCATAATTTTGAAAAGCTAAAAACCTCTTACCTTATTCACAAACTTTCAAAAATCATTTGAGAATTACAAAAGCGTAGTAGGTTTGGAAACTTATAAAAATCACAACAAACGAATTATATTCGATATGAATATATTTTATTTTTCATATCGAATATAATTCCGAGTTAGCTAATCGAAATACATGTAGGTAGGTGGGTTTAGTTATATGTACAGTAGAGTGCTTCAAAAAAATTGTTTTTACTATAATCTTTCCAGTAGGAATAAAAAAGGTTTCCTACTTGAAAAAAAAGGATTTTTAAGCACCCTAATGTACAGCCAACTTTTTTGTTTTTGTGTGCCGATGTAGTTTTTGCGTTAATGAGTTTATACAAAAGCCTCTGAGTTTTCGTCTGATTTCAATATGAAAAAGTGAAATATAGTGTTTAATATACTATTTTTAATGGGCACGATACGCTTCGTTGGAAAATGTTGAATATATCGTAGAATATTGAAAGCTCATTCAGAAATATTTTAAAACTTCCACTTTTAGGAATATGCTGATTTTGACTTCACAATTGACGGGTTTTTTGCTCTTTTTAAAAGCACCAATTTGCATATTGGATAGTTTGACGTGGTAGGGACGATATATAAACGAACAAATTTTGATTATGATTTAATGTACATTTAATATAAGCTATGTATTTATTTTTCTTTATTTTATTTTTCAAATTGAATGAACTATTATTTTTTATGCTTTGTTCTAATATAGAAGTGCCCTAACAAAATTTTTTGTTTTTCAAATTGAGTTTTTCGGTAGATTGATCTATCGAAATATTTATGCAAAAGCTCCTTTTGGAAAAATAATAAATTGTATTTACTTTGTTTCTAAAATACTTATAATTCAAGTTCAAAAAATGTACTGAACATTAAAAATAAAAAATACTTAAAATAAAAAAGTTTATTTTGAGAAAAAAACTTAAAGAAAAGACTTTTTGTAATTTTTTTTCTAATGTTGGTTTATTATAATATCAAAACTAAACAAAAAGAACGTTTACTATGCATTACAGTGGTAATCTCTTCAATATATTTTATATATTTTCGCGGATTTGCGAGCTTTTCGTATTCTTTCAGTGTTTCTATTTTTATCAGTTTTGACGATATCTAGTAAACTTTAAAGTTTGCTTCCGATCTTGCAACTTTTCGCGAATTTTAGCAATGTTCGTGGTAAAAGCGTTCTTTTTGCAAGTTTTCAGTATCTTTACAGTTTTCACGAATTTTAAACAATATTAAACTTTTCTATTATTCCACTGTTATCAAGTTTTTGCGAATTTTCGCACTTTTCGCGTTTGTTACCGTATTTTTGGCATTCCTTACAGTTTTAGCGATTTTTAACCGATATTATGACACGTTTCAAATTTTGCAATTTTTAGGGAATATTCGATATTTTCGCGATGAATGTGATTTTTTCAAAGCTTTTTGCTTTCTTACATTTTTAGGGACTTTCACTCAATATTGTCTCTGCGGTCTTTAAAATTTGAGCAATTTTAGCGAATTTTCACGATCTTTCACAAGTTTTTGGCATTCCTTGCAGTTTTAGCAAGCTATAAGCAGTTTATGATCTTGGTTCCAATTTTGGAATTATTTGACAATTAATGCCCTTTCCGATTTAAGCATTATTTTTTCAATGTTTTGTCCTCAAGGCTTGATATAGATTTTTTCAGTTTGGAAATACCAGTAAGGTATCCTGAAACTATATACATCAGCAAAATTACACTAAAACGAAAGACGAGTTTGAAAACATCTCTGTTTTAAATTCTTTGATTCTTTAAAGCACAGTTATACACTCTACAGCATTACTTCAAATTTAGGATTATATATTATCTAAATTTCTGTTGAAATTTCTCCTTGTCTAAAATCACATCGATTTCATAGTTCTTTTATTAAAGCAAAAACCTTTAAAATTAAACATATTTAGTCCAAGTGGAAACAATTTAACATAAAGTATAATAGGGCTATGGCTGAATGGTAGATACGTCAGACTATCAGTCACGAGGTCGCGGTGTTCAAAAATAATGTGTGTCTAATTTTAGGCTCAAAAATAATGCGTGTCTATTTTTAGGTCGATAATAATCTGTAAAGTGTTGCCGACTATTATCGACCTAATTATCAACAAAAGTGTCTCAGAGTGCAAAAACGTTAAGCATACTTTTTGAAAAAACAATATATCGTTAGCTGAAATGCAAATCACGCAACTGCGCATTTTTAACTTTATTGTAGAGAGAAAAAACTAAATAAAATACTCCAAGTGACTGACTCTTTATTTTCATTATTACTTTGGGGAATTTTTATGATAGAGTTTTGAAATTTTAGAGCATACGTTTCGATGTAGCACAGAATAATTAACTAAAAAAACGATTTCCAATTTTTTGTTAGTTACGTGGTTTTGCATTTCAGCTGACGCTATGTTTCAAATAAAACTTTTCAACATAAAATTTTTCATATATATGCTTTACGTTGCAAATATGCTAGTATTTTTTAACAAATAAATGCAACACATTTTGAAAATAATCACAAATAATCAAAAGTAATCGCAGAAAGTAGTCGAACTATTTTTTGATTATTTTTGATTATTTAAAAGTAATTTCAAATAATCCCGACTATTTTTTGATTATTAGTAATCGTAATCATGGGATTACGATTACTAACTGAAAATAATCGTAATCCTAATCACTATTTTACCTCTTGAACAAAAGTAATCTAATTACTAATCATTACGATTACTAATCATTACTTAACAGCTATAATTTGAACACACAAGTGTTTGAAATTGTTTTTAAATTTTTTTATTTTTTGTTTGATTTTTAAATATTCCAATACAAAATTTTAATAGAAAAAATTCGATTTCTTTCTTATTATATATTTACGAATTTTAGTTTTTAATTTTACGAGTTTTTGGTCCCATTTCCGTAAAAAAAAATATTTGAATTTATGAATTAAGTAATAGAACACGAATTATACCTGCTTGTTCTGTAAATCGAGTCGATTTGAAAACGCTCGATTTAGAGAAATTAAATCCACTAATAGCAAACTTTTTTCATATTTTTTTGCAGTTTCATATATTTTAGAGCTTAAAATATCATATCAGAAATTAATTTACTATATATGATTTAAAATACATCAATGGGGGCGTTTTTTATTTTTGGAAAACGAGAAATTTACTCGGATTCGGTTTGCGGACCATAAAAAATTAGATCAAGACGAACGGATTTGTTAATTTTTAAAGTCAAAATAAAAAAGGTTTTTAAATTCAATTTAAGAATAACTGATTGTTTAGTTAATAAAACATAGCGCATCTCTCAAAATATCTAGAGTCCCACCGAATATACGCGTTCGGCTTCGGATTAGGCCAAAATTGTGCTTTCGACTGATATTCGGTTTCGGTCAAATTTTTAGACGAATAACGAAACCAAAACTTTTTATTCTATACAAATAAAGAATCGAAATATTATTTTCCGAATTTAAAATATGTCACCACCATGAATCTGTTTTTCCCCGTCCCATATTTTTGCAAATTGGATGAAAATTTTGCATGGTTTTATAAAGCGCAACCAGACGATATATGTAGTACCATAAATTCTGTGGCAATAAAGAATAAGTGCTTAAATCGACGTAAGCAAATTTAGCTTTAACACTGTTTTATTCCCTAATTATTATCGCAATCAGTTGAAGGTTGCAGTGGTAACAATCATACCTAAACCAGGAAGGGTCACACAACAAATAAATGATATAAGCCTATAAATCTTGACAGTAGCGTAAAAATGTTCGAAAAACCAAATTTTCTTAAGTCGACTTAAGCAATTATTACTTTTTGCCACAGAATTATTGAGCTGTTTGTTGCCAAAATAAATAGCATAAGCTAGGGAATAGTAAACCGATTTCGATTTGTGTTATAAGAAATAGATTTTCGCAGCAGACTATGTCTGCGATTTTGTACTGATATTGATTATTGGTTTTTTAATATAGAGTTTTTTCTAAAGATATCAAAATACGAAGAAAGTATTATTGCAAACATTTTTTATAATTGCGAAATTAGCTCACTTTTTTCTGCAAAAAACGGTGAAAATCGACGTTTTTCGAATTATAAAATTACAACTTTTGACTGAGTTGTGTTTTTAAACAAAAATTTTTCAAATACAACAAGATTTGACTTCCTTATAAGCAAAACTGTGGACGGAGGTGGGTAAAAAGTTAAAATTTTAATATTTTTGGTCGAATATCATTCTTAAACTGTAACTGGAAACCCATAAAAGCTGTAGACTTTTTTACCTTTTGGATAGGAGAATCTACTTGTAAAAACCTTTTGAAGGAATTATATCTAAACTCTAAACTTAAGCTCGGCAAGGCCTTTTAAAATGCTGTATGAAATTTAATAACAATTGCACAGTCCGTTCAAAAACTACAGATTTATTTCCATTATTTTCCAAAATGCCCCACTGTGCAATTTTTCATGCCAAAATGATTAAAGTTGTTTACAATTACATCTTTATTAATAAAATTAGAGATCAACTTAAAGCAACAATTACATTTTAGCTTAAATTTTAGCCCCCTTATTTATGAAACAAAGTTTGTATAGACATCTGATTCATAAACCTTTTATAAACATTTGATAATTTATTATGAATAAGGCCCTAAAACTTTAAAAACTTACGCAAATATGAAAGTCAAGTTACACAATTACACAATTTAAATTAATAAATTTTTTGAAGAAAAATATGTTTACAAAAATTAAAAAAAAAAAAAAACAAATGAAACAGTTTCACATTTGCATCAGGTTTCCAGACGATAGCAAAAATGAAATGAAATAATAAGTCAAATAAAATTATTTATCAAATCAAATAAATACAATAATAAAAATTTTAAATCAGTTTTAAAAACATGTTTGTTTAAAAAATAGTTCTGGAAAAAAACCGACTTCAATACAAAGATCTAAACCTTCATATAAACAATTTTAAAAATTGATGCATAAATGGCGGTGCAATGCGATAATAAATATTTCTGGGGGTATCCCGCGCCGATTTTCAAAAATAAATTATTGGGCCAAGCTGCAAGCAAACCTTTTAAAACGAAAAAAATTTTAAATCGGTTCATTAATGGAGGAGTTATGAGATAATTAATATTTGTGTGAGAGGTGGGGGGGCGAATGGCCCGTCCGATTTTCGAAAAAAATATTGGATTAAACTTCAAGCATAAAAAGAAAATTGAGAATCGGTTCATATATGTTAGGGTGGCACATTGCCCTACCAATTTAAAAAAAGTAGGACCAGACTTTCCACCGACTTTCTAGACCAAACTGCAAGCAAGGCATTTCAAACAAAAAAGTGTTTTGAAAATGGGTCCATAAATGGAGAAGTTCTGCGATAGTCAATATTTTGACGAGAAAATTTACCTATCCTCGATGTCCGAAAAAATAACATTATGGGACCAACCTGCAAACAAGCCCATTCAAACAAAAAAACAATTTTGAAAATCGGTGCGAAAATGGCCGAGCTATGCGTGTACAAACATAGAAAAACCCATACATACGAATTGATAACTTCCACCTTTTTTGAAGTCGGTTAACAAACTACATAATATTTCTGTGTATAGGTATTATACATAACTTTTGCCTAATTGAACACCCAAAGTAAATTAAGTTGCGTAGAATAGATTTTTTATTTACGCAAGACCCCGTTAAAAAGATAGATCTATAAGGTATACTTGTCGGCGAATTGATACAACAAAACAACATTTTTTGGGAATTGTGGTGGCAAAAATGTATGAGAAAAAAATCAAAGCAAATATTAAAAAGTAAGTGTATTGGTAAAATATGCTAAAATTTGACATCGTAATTACCGAACATGTGGGCTGATGCACAGACCTTACATATCGGACAGGGTGGCGCAGAATAAGCTATATGGTTTGAATTTTTTATAACTTTTTTAACTATTATTTTTTTGTTTTTTTTTCAGCATTTTGTGAAGAAGACTTTGGGAATTAATTATGAATCATTACACGATCGAACAATGTACAAAAATAATTGAATTTTGCGGCATATCGTCGGTGCCGGAAGAACACCTACCGCGCACACTTGTCAAAATAACAAACAAAGAACCATACTCCAACTAAAAACCAACATTCGAAATGAAATCATGGCCATTACACGAAATTTTGCGAAAAGTTATGGAAAATATGCTAAAAAGAGCACGTATGTGCGAAGCA
>OY101447.1:97482567-97510954 GCA_956483635.1 Panzeria rudis | reverse complement strand
ATATTAAAATTGTTCGACACAGTCTGATTTGCTTTCAATTTCAGGGTATTTATTCTGCTCTTATATGAATAAATGAGGGCTTCTCAGCAATTTCTTGGCAAAATAAAATATTAAAAATTGGTAATCTTCAACTTTAAATTACTTTAGAGCGTGTCAACATTGTTTCTAAAGCTGCCCAATACTTTCAGAGATGTCTTATTAGTTTGAACAAAAAATAAATAAATTTATCACATCAGAGTTCTTTGTTCGTTTCTAGTAAAGATGTTGCGAATATCAGTTTTTAGTATTCGTGAATACGAATATCTACGCAAACATTCCCCTTATACGAATATTCAATCTGAAATTTAAAATTCGATATTTAAAATTTTATTGAAAATAGTCTATCCTTTACGTCAACAACAATACATTGAAAAAAAACTATCACGCTATTCACATATTACGTAACGCTATTTTTAGAGTTTTATACACCCCCTGGAGCGCTACGTAATGTGTGAATAGCACCTTATACATATGTATTCAACCGAATTTAAAATTATCAACTTTGCACCTGAATGACACTAGAGAACATTTTGAAAATGTTTAGACTTAAATACATGCTTTCAGATATGGTTTTTCTCACTTTATTTGCGCTTTTAATTAGTAAAATTGTCAACGATTTTGATTCATCCGATGAACTAATGGTGAGACAGCAGTCATTTTAAAACAACAGCTCAGCCAAGATACAAATAACATTTGTTAATAATACTTTAACTAAAAAGCGTAGGGCATATTTTGGATTTGATTGAAGACAATCATATTTAAGTTCTCTTAATCAAAATTCGAAGTGTGCAAGGTTAAATATAACCGGAGATTCCGTAAGTAATAAACGTCCATCTATGAGCTACATGACAACTTTACTCATGGATACAAGTGAAAGTAAAGGTGAAGGCGAAGATGACATTTCTCACCTTTTTACAAGTTCCTACTCATCCTTAAAGTCGAAAAACTATCGCGGAATATTTAGCAGAAAAAACGGGTGCCAAATAACGTTGTGACGAACCACCACTCTTGGCCCTACCTTCCAAGAAACTTTGCTACCTTATGTACCGGCCGTGCTCAGGGAAATTTGGGATGGTTCTTGTTTCTAGGCCGATAGACTCGGGTACTCAACATAAAATATTAAAACAGGTAGCTTCTCTCTTCGAATCTAATCAAATGAAACTAATATAGTTAAAAAAACTAAAAAAAATAAGGAAACAAAAGAAATAATAACAAAAGGACGTGATACCTAATAAGGGAAAACAGATGGTTGTCGCCGCCCTGATCTCTGATCCCTCCATACCTTGCTATCCCTGTTTCGATTCCTGGATAACCCACTATTCATCCTGTCTAATTTACCTTAACATTTCGTGGAACAAATAAAAAAACCTTAGTAACTCATTATTTCTATACTAAGATCTACTCGATCATTTTTATTGAACAAATCAAAATATTGTAAATTGGCATAGCTAATACCACAATTTTGCAACAAACAAAAGAGATAACATTCTTAAAATTTAATAAATAATTAAAAGGTTGTTTTTTTTTACAAAATTGAAGTTTAAATTTCTTTTGTGCAGTGTTGATAATACATACATATATTTTTTTATACCTTTATATTTTTATACTTTTATATATTTTATGTATATTATATATATATATATATATATATATATATATATATATATATATATATATATATATATATATATATATATATATATATATATATATATAAAATATATATATATATATATATATATATATATATATATATATATATATATATATATATATATATATATATATATATATATATATATATATATATATATATATATATATATATATATATATATATATATATATATATATATATATATATATATATATATATATATATATATATATATATATATATATATGTATATATATATATATATATATATATATATATATATATATATATATATATATATATATATATATATATATATATATATATATATATATATATATATATATATATATATACATATATATATATATATATATATATATATATATATATATATATATATATATATATATATATATATATAGTTTACTTAGATTTTGATTATTTTGTGCTGGTGGATAGGTATTATATACTTGTTATTTGCTTTTAAATAAATATTAAAATAAAAGGTATATCGTGCTATAACCGCCAAAAAAGCTTAAGCGCCATAAAGTAAATTTTACAGGAGAACTATTTTTTAGTTATCCTTGGCTTAAATCGAAGTAGAGCCCTTATATTGGCTATATAGGATTGTGTTGGATTGTTATATATAATGTATATAATGTTAATAGTTTTAATAAATTTCCTATAAGACAACGCATGTTTGTAAAGGTTAAGATATTTTAAGATACTATTGATGCCATGAAAAATCAATTAATTTAATCAAATTATTTTAAAACTAGTAATTATTATCTTTATCAAGCTGTTCTTTAACCGTTTCATTGAGGTCCTTGCCGTTTTTGACACTAGTATGGCTCTACTTGCAAAAGAGAATTTTAGCTTAAGCGACACATTGCAGTTACAAAAAAATGTAAACAAATTAAAAATTTAAAGGGAAACTGCACTTAAGCTAAAATTTCTTTTGCTGTATTTCCGTAACGGAACATGGCAGGACTTTGAAACTTTAACAGATAGTCCGATTTATCGTAAATAATCGATTTTCGTTTAAAAACGATTTTCGAAAAGCATGTCGCTTGAGCTTTTTTGGCGGTTATGGCTCGATATACATAAAAAAAAACAAACAGTAAATTATTAAGACAAGAAATGCAAACTCAAATTAGCTTCGAAATTATTTTAAATCTTTAAAAAGAAATCCCCACAAATAATATTTATTAAAAAAACAATCTTTATATGTACGTACAATGGATGCATGTACCAAATTGATAAAATTTTCTGTCTTTAACAACTATGAACAATTAATATTGTTCGGTGGGGAAGCCAATTTAAATCTGAATTGTCACACGCCAGAAAATTAATTAAATCCGTGTTCATAGAGGTATTACTGAAGCAATACTTCCAAATATTATTGATGTAGATCAATTCAGTATCAAGAATATACATGTGTACATGTAGCTATGTTTGCAGATGGATATTGACTTCAGCTTGCCTTCCCAATTATAATAAAACCTTCAATTTGTTGACTTTTCTAAATTCGGTTCTTCTTTTCGTCCAAAAATAATCTTCTCAGGAAATTGTGTAACTTCTACATTCGGTTCTTCTTTATGTCCAAAAATAGTCTTCTCAGAAAAAAATTTTAGATTTGAATATTCAGGATTTGAATATTCAGAAATTAAGCAAGTATCTGCATTTATATATTTCAGCTCTTTATATATTTTTTTTAGTTCACAATTTTTATTAAAAAAACAAACTCCTTTCTTCGTGACTTTTAATTTTTTTTTTTTCAAAAATCCCCCAAATTTAAAAGTTTCCAAAACCTCCCGAAATAAAACAAAAAAACTATTCTGATCAAAAAAAAAAAATGAGTTTTCATTATATATCTGAAACAAGTGGCCTCACAACGTCAACCCACTAACATAGTGGAAAGTGAATAACTAAAATAAATAAACAAATAACAAAATACGAGCTTATTCGACCTATATGAACAAAAAACTGATGGCATGGATATTATACCTGCTAAAAAATGACATAATGTCCGGTGGATATTATTATCTTTTAAAATCGTTTTGTCTGGCCGCCTTTCGGTCGGGCTTAAGAGTTTTCTCCTCTGAGTTTGTTGAATAGTGGCTTACGCTGAGCAAAGATTTTTGCTAGGCAGAAAATCTTTATTCAGCGAACCTACTATTCGACATATGCAGAGGAGGAAACAGTATGAAAAAAATCTTTACTATGCAATACTATTTTCACCGACTTTATTTCCATTTTTGATTGACATTATTTTCTATTCAAAATATAAATACATAATGACCATGCACATTATTTCCTTTTCAGAATGGAAATAACGTCCTATAACGAAATAGAATTACTTAATTCACAGCAATTTGTACCGCCTTTCTTGTATCAAATACACTTTTTGTTTATTTGTTTGTGAAAATTATCAACAACAAATTTACACTATTGTATTCAATACAATATTACACTCGATACAAAGATACAAGAGGTTTTGTGAATTAAGCAAATAAGAAGGAAAGGCATTGTAATTTCTTATATTCATTTACAAGTTAAATCAATTTTGGCTAGTACAAAATTTCCTATCTCAGATTATAATCATAATTATTTATTAGAGTCCGGCCGAAACCAGGTTTTTGGGACCGATTAAAAGACAATTCAGTACAAAAACTGACTTCTTATGACAAAAATCGATTTTCGATTGAAGTCAAAATCGCTTTATTTTCATTCAATTTGCAAATTTATGGGACGAGGAAAAACAGATTAATGGTGGGGACATAAATATCGAGCGCTGTTTTCCATTCAATCGTAAGCGACATGTTGTAAAAAGTAAACTTTTTTATTGAAATTCAAATTTTAATGGCCTAGCCAGAGTTTAGAATTGTCAAAATTCATTATTGTTGATAACTTTTAAAATACATGCTGTAAACTTTTATCGCAAGCGACAATTTGTGTATAAACTGTTTTAAACAGTTAATCCTCAATATGTATCAGTTGTATAAATTTTAATTTAATTCTTGCATGTACATATTTAAATAAGCTTTTTCTGCTAGCCTGTAAGAACTTACGTCATAGGCTACATAAACAAATAAGAAACATATTTGAATATAATAAAAAATCATTCTTCTGAAAAGTTAAATATTTGTCGCTTACGATTAAATCGAAAATAGGGCACGATAATTTAAATTCGGAAAATACTATTTCGACGAACTTCTTTATTTATATAGAAGTAAAAGTTTCGGAGTCGCTATTCGGCCAAAATTTTGGCCCAATCCGAATATCAGCCGAAGCCACGATTTTGGCGTAATCCATGTTCCCTTTTTAGCTATTTTCAATATTTTTTTTACACATGTATGTTTAGCTGGTTTCCTCTATTGTATTTTTAATTATTCTATTTAAACACAATTTCAAATTGGTTCAAAGAATTTCGTCCAATTTATGCTATGTATTTTTTTAACAAGATTCTTTAACCAACAACATGATCACTTACCGTAAGTATTTTATAATTCATTCATTTCACAATTATGATCATCTTCATCATTGTCATTATGTCATCTATAATTCATATATAAGTCTGTTTTTGTTGTCAACGTTTTGGGTTTTTAATGTCCCTTTACTATTAATAAAGTGACACTTAAACTACTATTAAATCGTGCATTGTTTAATTTTTTAAATATTTTTTATTGTTCCTATCAGTAGGTTTTGTTTTGTGTTTTGTTTGGTTTTATTTAAATATTTAATATTCCTTATGATCACTTTTTTATTGCTGTCTACAAAATTAAAGTTCTCTACATTTCTAATCGTTAGATAATATTGCGATTTGACTAGAATTAAAATATATAATGATAATAAATTAATATTTTCAAAATGATGCATAGCATATTAACGTACATATGTATATATATGTACATTAGGGTTTGAATACATTTTTACAAAAAATTTACCTTTCACCATGTGATAGCCAATACTAACAGCCATATTCATAAATATTTAAAACAGGGCAATTGCATTCATAAATGTATATTACATGAAAATTTTAAAATAGGTTTAAGGATGGTATGCACCTACTATAAACCTTCAATAAATTCATTTCATCGATATATCAATTTTAAATTCAAATATCTTTGCAAATTTAGCACACAGGAATATATGATATGCTCTAAATTAAAGCTTGAAGTCTTGGCTATAAGCGTTTAAGTATGTTTTTTTTAATTTAATAGAATATGCTACTAAATTATTTAAGTTAAACAAAATTAGCAAATAAAACACCATCAAAACACATAAAAGCAAAAAGAAATGTTAGTGATGTAGAAACAATCAACACAAATGCAAATAGGCTCGTTATTCGAGTACCTTATTCATACTTGATTTAAAGAGTCGTGTGAATTCTTTTGTAATCATTTCTCTTTTTTGCTTTTACTTCATAGAAAACTTGTATCAAATAAGTTGAGAAATATATTATAAAGAGAGTTCAAAAAATCTTAACTTACATGAAAACAATAAAAAGCTATTCGTTTATTTCATTATCCGGATGAAATCATATTCTTTTTATTGCAACACTAACTACAAAACATGGTGGTGTTGCCAGTATTGAAATCTAAAATTCCTTAAAACACACAATGTCTATTGTAGTGTCTATGAATGCAATTTTATATTAAACAGTTTTTAGCGTGAAACTGTTCAATAACAATTGTGAGTCTTAAACCGAAAATAAGAATTTTTTATGAATGTGGCTGTAAATTTATAACAAAAATCGTGATTGCGGGTCATTTTGGAAGAGAAAGCTTCTGCACCAAATGCAGTTTCTAAAAACCCACAAATATTTTTTTATTATATTAGTATATATATATATATATATATATATATATATATATATATATATATATATATATATATATATATATATATATATATATATATATATATATATATATATATATATATATATATATATATATATATATATATATATATATATATATATATATATATATATTGCTTATCTATTTTGATAAAATTTAATACGAATGATGCCTCTGGTAAAGCTAGTATTAGTGCAAAATCTTAGCTCACTACTTTGTCCAGTTCGCGTAGTATAGCAATTTAAAGATAGGAAAATTCATCAAAAACTTGAAAACTTACTTCACAAAATTATGTATATATTTAAAACTACTTATCCTAGATATTGCATTAATGGGTCATATTAAAGGGCACAAAATGACCCTTAAGATCGCATACGATTTCATTTAAATTTGCGTTATTCATAGGTAAAATTTTACGGACCTTATGTTCGCGGGCGAATTTTCTTGAAGAATGGTATTGTTAAAATGCTTAAAAATAATAATTTTTAATGAAAAATTTTTGCCCCTATATGGAATATCTAGGATAAGTAGTTTTAAATGCATACATATATTTGTGAAGTTAGTTTAGGAAATTTCTGATGATTTTTCTTATTCTAAGGTCGCGATATTTGGCGAACTATGCAAAATAGTGAGCTTAGATTTGGCACCAATATTAGTTTTGGCAGAGGCATCATTCGTATCAAATTTTATCAATATGTAAAGGGATAAGGAAAACTAGTTGTTTGATTTTATATGTTTTAGCGCATAGACCAAATTTAAACTTCTTTGGTGCGGGAACTTTTTTGAAAACAGCATAAAAGTAAGATGGCATCTCTTTATAATTTCTTATGGCCATTTTGGCTAGGGCATGTAAAATTTGATATTTGGAAAAATAATAAAAAATTAATAACCCTAATGTAAGTGAACGACGAAACTTATTATTATCACCACTTCCAAATGAATTGCCATTTAAAATATTTTAATACCAGATTTAGCATGTTTTCTTTCAAATTTTATAACATTTGATAGACATATTATGGAATTATGAATAATTCATTTGAAAAAAGTTTTTGTGGTTAGGCAACTTGATAATTTTTATACTTTATCGCGAAAATTTTAAATTCATCAAGCATTTTAGCCAGGTGAGAGAATTTTATATTTTCTATTATATGACAATTTAGACCTTAGAATATTTATTATAAAATTATTTTATCTACCGGTTTTACAAAGTAATTAATGACATTATACGAGTATGTTTGCAATGCAGACTTTTACTGGATCTTTTGTTTTATCAAACAAAAAACAATAAAATAATGAAACTTTTAATTGTTACCCGAACTACACAACATTGCGTTAATTGCTTCTACATATGTATATTGCAAAATGTTAAGGGCAAATTATTATGCAAACTCATACGACTTCATTGTAGAAAAAAAGGTTTTACAAGGAGATAAATTGATATTAAAAATAAAGAAGAAAAATAATGTGAATTTCGCGGTTGGTTCGGTAGTGCTTTTTAGGAAAAAAATACTTTACAAAAAGTGAGTACGACGTATGTATTTTTTTTAACATCACGCCTGCTAAGATCAGTAGCCAGATGAGGGGATTTATCCCCTAATTGGCGATTTCAACTTCTATTTGGGACAGATTTTCGTGCGAGGGATTTGAAGATATTTCATTATAAGCAATTTAAATAAACATTATTTTTTTCTACCTGTAGTAGGTATTTCAATTATTTTAATATAGTGTTTCACTTGATGAATTTCATTTGTTGGAATGCATCACGATATAAGTTGAAAGTGTGTGCAGACACTAGGATGAGAGGTTTTGGGCTCTTCTGAATAGTGCCGATTTGCATACTCGATAGTCAGACATGGTAGAGACGATATGTTACACCACTTAACTGATTTTGTATTATTTTTTAAGAAACGCAGAAAACGTTATATAAATCGCTAAAAAACATTCCTCTCCTAAAAATAAAAAAAGATATTAGTTAATATTCTCCCCTATCGCGAACAACAAGTGAAATTTATATTCCCATGAAGTTTTCATTTCACTTCGAGGGAAAATTGTATCGTGAAGTTTTCGTGAACATTTTTTCTCGCTATTACTTCTTAGTGAATATAAATAAGAAAGAAAGAAGCTTAATAAAATATATTACACATCAGAGAAATTTTTGTTAAAAATAAAAAATTGCAGTGCTAAGAATTGGAATTATCTTTTTATTCCATGAGGAATCTAAAGAAAATCGAATTGTTCGTCCAGGATTGCTAGATGCATCCAATGCCTTGGAGTACCCGAGCCATTGCAGGCAGCCTAATTCAATCAAATAGTCTTTTGGTGTTAAATTAAATTTTCTCAAGAGTAAATAAAACTTGGTTTTTATATATTTTGGACGTGATGAATGATTCTCTACAGACGCGGAAAAATAATTGCTATTCCATCATCGCTAAACTTAGTTCATGTGTGCCGGGAAGGTGTTCAATGGTGGTGGTGTCAAGATAAAAGTGTTTGTATTAAGATAAATGCACAATATTTACTAAATTTGTCCTGAAAATAAATATTTATAAGCTTAAATAATTAATTCGAAGGATAAAGTAGCAATTACATGATGTATTTATCCATTTCGCCTACTAACATAAAGTGAACAAAAACAGGGGAAAAGTAAAAAATCCACGTTAAAAAAATCATTCATGAAAAGGGGAATTTTTCGATTTTTTATTCACGATCAAAAGAAGGGAAAGGGAAAACATTTCGAGGGAAGACATATTCACGATAGGGGTGATTATATGATAATTAATTTTCAGATATTTTATTTGTGATTAGTAACGCTTGCGGTCTAACTAGGGGGCTGCAAATAAAAGGAGTGCAAGTGCAAAAAAAAAATGATAAAGCTTCAAAGCTTTTTTTGTTAATATGCATTTCATATTTACTGCCAGGCCCACTATGTCGACGCGATTCTTTCTTTCTTATAATAACATATAAAACAAAAACAAAATTTTAGAATTTGTTTTTGTTTTAAATGTAATTGTGGCGAAAGAAAGAACATGTCGACATAGTGGGCCTGACAGTTAATTTTTGTTTTTGTAACACATAGTTTTTTGAACTTATCATACACGTCTGAATTCCTTTACACTCAATTAACACTGTGCCTTTTCTACTTGGCTTTAAAGGCAGGCTTTTTTAGTTTGAGCGAGAGAGAGAGAGAGAGTGGTGTTGAAAAACTAACGGGGTAAGAAACAATGCACGAATTAAAATTTGAGGGGTATTTTGATATTTTTCTCTTTGTCATTTTCGCACTCTCGGCATTAAGCATGTGTATAAACGTCAAAAAGCGCATAGAGAAAAAATCTGTACTGTAAATGACTTTTCGCCAAAGTTGGCAACCGAAACGAATAACGGTAGCGGTAGTGGTATTAATTTTTTCTTTTATTTCGGTATCGGTAGCGGTTGTGGTATTTTAACTATATCGGTATCGGTATATACCGCTACCGAAACTTGAATACCGGTATGATACCGGTATTACAATTTTATTAATGAAACTGAACAAAATTCTGTTTAAATAAATTTTTTAATAATAATAAACAAAAACTGACTAGTATTGGCAGCAAAACAACCAATTCAAATATTTTATACTTATATATATACATTAGGTTGTCTATATATATAGAAAATTGCTCCGATTCTCGTTCTAACCCAATAGAAATATACGAATAGCTTAAAAACTATTATGTTTAAATTTTTAGACAGATTGAAATATGTGTAGAAGTGGCTCAAGGCGACAGAATTCTTAAAAATTCAGATTGTGTTTACCTTTTTTCATTTTGCTCAACCATATGTAACTAATTTCCTCCCTAATTTCTTAAATTTTTTTTTCTCAAAATATGCGGAATCTTACTTATCGAAAATTCCAAAACTCCAACCACCAGTAATAAAGTTATGACTTAAAATATCAGTCATTTAATGTAACTTTGGTCGTTATATTAGCAGCCTGGGAGTATTTTAAAATATAAAATATTGTTGTAAAAAAGAGAAAAGGTAGACATGCAGTGTTGTCAGAATTTTTAGGGGAAAAATCTGCAAAATCTGCATTTTATTTTTAAAATCTTCAAAACCATTTTTACCGCCACTGTTTTATGTATTATTTAGCAAATTAACAATTTATTCAAGAAACTGAAATACATACAGGTGTGAACATAAATATTTTTTCATAAAAAAAATAAACAACGACAATAAAATAAAAAAAAATTCAATTGCGTATAAGGTATGTACTAGTCACGTGCACAGATACATCCGTTTATATCAGTTTCTGTATGTTAATTCTTATGAGTGCATATTGATAAGTAATGTAGTGTTTCTGTTATTAGGTGGTATTGAGAGAAGCACATTTGTTTTCCTATGTTTCGCCCAAACAGATATTAACAGATACTGATGTCGTACAATAAGTACTTATTGTATAAACAGGCAAATGTGTCATGCAAAACGAAGTTTGTTCGTAATTGATAGGATATTTAAAACGAACATCAAAATAGAGAACAAAAGCAGCAATAGCAAAGCACATCAGTGTGCTGCACCTATCAACAAGCATTAACTCTTAGTGTAACTCTGCAGGAAATGTCGATAGTAAAATTGTACTGATTCCCTATTGACATTGTCACCAGTACTACTGACTAATTGTACCCAGGCAATGTTCTGTGCTATAGAAATTTAACATGTGCTTGTCATTGAGATTCCACTACTGACATCGGAACTGTTGACTTACTATAGACCAGGTGGTTCATATGGGACCATATGGAGGCACTGGTACCAGAGATTCACTAGAGCATTTTAATGATTCTAGTCAACACATATGAAACTTTTTACCAGCTAAGACAAATAAAATAGATTTTTTATGAAAATTTTTAGTTTTCCGTTCAGCCGCATATATTTTCAACACATCAAAATGAGACCATAAAAAATCTTTTTCTAACTGTTAAAAACTTCTCTTCTCATTAAAGCTAAAATAAAAAGTGTAGACGATTCGTTGACAACGTCACCAAAAAGTCACCAAACTTGTCGACAAAAGTGGTGACTTGGAGACACTTGGCCCCTGGTTTTCCTCAGGGAAGCTAGCAATGAATTTGCACATGAAGTGGATGTGAATGTGTTATATATGAATGAAACATACGCACACACATTATCTGTTGTACTAACAATTATTTTAAAATATCTGTGGTACAACAGATATTTTAAAACAAAAATCATGTAAATTTCTTATCCATTGCAAAATACATGTTACTCTTATTGTTTAGTACGCGCAGAATGTGTGCGTGGAATAAAATCATACAATATCAGTTACACTCATTCCATCATTTATACTTATAGTAACAGGTATGTATCTGTTATATCTGTTTTAGCAATACTTTGTGGTATAGCGGTGCACGTGTTTATTATGTACATTAGGGTCGAGCGTCAAATTTTTTTGCGAATTTCAATTTCGAATAGCAAAAAAAAATGTTTCATTTTATTTTTAGATACATGGGAAAAATAATGAAAAAAATATTGGGACCTACTTTTAGCCCTCTACATCAAGCATCAAGATTTTGAATAGAAGATCAAATCGATCAATTTGTGGAACATCATATGATGCAACATTATTCATGATTTATAGCTGTTATAACTCATTACACTCAAAACATCCACTATTTTATACATACAAGGTCAGATTTCAGACAAACTTAAGATGAAATAATGAAGCAAATTTTCGAATCTCTAAGTCTTTATAATATTTTGAAAAAAAAAAACTTTTCTAAGATAATTTAGTGTCACTGATCACGAAAATTATATTAATTTATTTTTTTAATGCGCGTTTTCCCAATATTCTCAAAAAACAAGTTCTTTCTTGTTTTTTAGTTTTTTCGTTTTTGGTGAAAATTTCGAGAATGACTCATCTGAATAAAATAAATTGCACACCGTTGTATAGATATCACTCTATTCTTTCATTCAATACACTGATTAGTTCGTGAAGTAAAATACAATTTTTCGTATCGAAATGATGATACCGGTATGATACCGGTATTGCATAAAACGGTATTTGACTACCGGTACTTTTGAACCGAAAAGAATTACGGTATTGAATCGGTAGCGGTATTTAGTACGGTATCGGTTACCAACCTTGTTTTTCGCAGGGGTTTTAAAAGGAAATTGTCAAAGAAAAGCCGGATAAATAGACACAGTGTGAAAAGGCACTTAGAGTGATATTAAGTATTGATTCCTGCATCTAATTTTTTTTAGTTTTGACACTTGTACCCATTTGCTTCGCAGTCCCTAAATTATAATGTACTCTCTTCAAGTGAAAAGTTGTTAAAATCCGTTACGTGTTGCCAACGTTTGACCTACGATAACTTAATGAACTGACAATATGCTGCGTGCTTAGATGTAGGCCTTGCTGGAAAGAGCGAACCCTTCTTTGATATTTCACGTGGACACTTCAAAGAGGAGAATAGTTCCTGGACTCAGCTGGTGTTTGCTCTCCATTTACTGTTAATGAACAAAAATAACTCAAACTACTAGCCGCAGACAGTTGTCTCAGACGACAAAAATTTATTATTGTTAACTCTGTGACTAAGAAACAGAAGAAGAGACGCCGGAACCTCCGCGATTATGAAATTTCTTGGAGGTTTCTCGATGACTCCCTGGAGTTTATGTAATATGTGAATAGCGCCCTTTATCCTCTACATAGTAATAAGGATAATAATTTCAGAAAAAGTAGTATTATACTACAAACAATACATATTGAATATAATTTTATTATTAAAACTTTTGTATCAAAATTTTAATTTCTTGCAAAATTAAATAAAAAAATTTTTAAAACTTTTTAGCAGAAAAAAGAAAAGCATTTCATTTATTTTATTTCTCTCAGATTTTGTTATGACCCAGCAAAAAATTGGTAATGTGTTATCATTACCAAACAACATACCTTTCAACCACACACTACCCAGCAAAAACGTTTGTCAATTTTGTAATCGGTAGTACTTTATTAAAAGGGCTACAAAATAATGAGTAGTACTTATTTATTTTATTATTATGACTCAAATTAGAACTACTACATAGCTTTTAATAAAATTAGTATGTATTTTTATTATTATCTGAAAGTAGTTACAATTTGTTAATATGTATTAATAAAATAAGTTGACAACCATTTTTTAAGTCAACAGGTGTTTGTATATGAAAACCATGTTTTGTCGCTTAAACTTATAACTCATCAATAGCTCAGTGGGTACAGTACTTGTCATCAAATCTGAACGAGAAAAAATAACAAAATTAAAAATACAAATAAAATAATAACAAAACAATAAGTATAACTTTTTTTTAAATTTTAATTTTTTTATTTGACTACTTATCTTTTAGCTTCAAGTAGGCCAAATAGTCAGTAGTTAATTGCTGCGAAAATGTAAATACATTTGTAAGGAGTACCCCCTTGTTTTGTACCAGCAAGCAAAGTTTTTGCTGGGTATTAACCGTCTGAATTACTTTACATCAGTTGATTCAATTACTTACTACCCTGTAGGAAGCCACTCTCCAAGACACCACTTTTGTCGACAAGTTTGGTGACTTTTTGGTGACATTGTCAATGAATCATCTATCTATTTAGTCTGTATAGGGAAGAGAAGTTTTTACAGCTAGAAAATGATTTTTTATTGTCTCATTTTGTTGTGTTGAAAATAAATGCGGCTGCACGCAAACATAAAAAAGTTTCATATGTGTGGACTATTTGTACTACTACCAATGTCTCCATATGGTCACAGAAGAGCCACGTAGAACCGAGGTTAGTAGTGGAATCTCAATGACAAACAGTTGTTAAATGTCTATAGCACAGAACATTACCTGCGGTACAATTAGTCAGTAGTGCTGGTGACAAAGTCAATAGTGAATCAGTACAATTTTACTATCGTCATTTCCTGCAGGGTAGTACATAAGCAATCCATTTATTCTCTTATTGGCAGGGTAGTAGTGTATCTGGTCATCATACAGACGATAAACAGTTCAACCCATGGGGTAGCAAATTGGATTTTTTTAAATTGTGCTCATGTTTGCAAAAACAAGTTTTAAGCCCGTAGCAAAATAGTTGTGCAGTAGCCTATTGAGCAAAAAAATTGGTATCAAATTACACAATAACTGAACAGAGCATGAGTTCAATGCTTAGCAGGGACATTTAATTTTTATTGTGTTTTGTGTATGTATTCAATACCTTCTAAATATTGAAACTTTTAACTTGATATTTATAAAAAGATAACACTGTGCATGAATTCGACAACTTTTTTCCCGACAAAAGGGACACGCTGGGTGTAAACTTAATTCGAGTACGCAAATTTCAGTGGCGTTCGCCGGTTTTCAATGTTAGCTCTTAAAAAGATCAAAAATTTCAGTTTTTGCAGCAATCTTCAATGGGTTAGAGATGGAATTCTTAAGATAATTTTACGAAATTCGGTTCCTAGGTCAACTATGCAATACAAATATACCAAATTGAAATTTTAAGAAATCGGTCCATGTTTACACCTAGTCCTCATTCAAGCATCCGCCAAAATGTCACCTAAATGTCGATAGAACTCATGAACTGTTTTAGATTTATCTCACATTTGATATGTGAATAGCTTATTTACGTAGAAATCGTATTGTAAAGTTCGAACGTGATCGGTTTAATTTTTCAATAGTCAAACTGGCTATAAATATAGCATTTATTAAATTTATTATTTGAGATATTTTCCCAATGTTATTTTATATCAGGATTTATTTGTTGGGGGTTAACCAATGTCTATATGCATTTCATTAGTGGTTTACCAAATCGTCAGTAGACTTCGACCACACTTTTGAAAAGTTCAAAACCTCTTACTTTATTCACAGACTTTCAAATTATATAAAGGTGTACAAAAGTAAAATAAATACATGTCAAATATAAATTACGCTTAGTTTATTCTTATGTGATTTTCAAATTTAAATTATTTGTAAATTCTAAAATAGTTTTTGAAAGTCTGTGCACAAAATACCAAGTTTGTAACTTTTTAAAAGTGTGGTTGAAATCTACTGACGATTTGGTAAGCCACCAATGAAATGCATATAGTCCATATACACAGCAAAAAAATTTGTAAATACAATTAATTTTTTTGTTATATCAATTAAATAATTAATTGATTTTGAACCTACGACGATTTTTGTAAATACAATTACGAAATTGTAAGTTAAAGGAATATCGGAAAAAATTGTTTAACAATTTTTTTGTTGATTTCAAATTTATTTCAATTAAGATTATTGTTATATCAACAATGAGAATTGTTGATTTTCCGAACAAATTTTAACTATCATAATTGTTATATTAACAATTATTTTTTGTACAACCACAATCCTCGAAGCGACTTTTTGCTTGTCTGCGAAAAACACTAAATGTCTTTCGGCGGAATCGAACCGGAGACCTCTGGACTAATAGACTAACGTTCTTACCTCTCAGCTACAGAGCAATTCGTTATTAAGTACGCTTTGCTTTGTTTCATCTACGTGTGTGTATTTATTTGTTATATCAACAATGGTGATTGTTAATTTTTTTCACAATACATAACAAAAAATTTGGTTACTTCAGTTTGTTGAAACAAATGTCTGTGTTTGTTGTATCAACAACTAAATTTGTTGTATAAGCAAAATATATGTTTGAATTTAAATTGCATATTAACAACTGAAATTGTTAGTTGCAGTTTGATGATATTTTTTCTATGTATGGATATATATATATATATATATATATATATATATATATATATATATATATATATATATATATATATATATATATATATATATATATATATATATATATATATATATATAAAGGGTGTTTTTTTTAGAGGTATAGAACTTCGAATTGAAATAAAACACAAGAAAATCGTTTTAATGTCCATCAATTTGGCTTTATTGGAAGGATAATTTTATGCCATTCATGTTTAAATATGATTTCGGGCATGTGGCCGCCGCGGCTGGCTCGAATAAAGCCAATTCTACAGGTCCAATTTTCAACCACTTTTTCGAGCATATGGGGCCGTATGTTGGCAATAACGCCACGAATGTTGGCTTCCAAGTCCCCTAACGTTTCTGGTTTGTTGGCGTAGACGAGCGACTTCACATATCCCCAAAGAAAATAATCCAATGGTGTCAAATCACACGATGAAAATGAGCCTCATCACTGAACAAAATTTTGCGATGAAAATCAGCATCGAGATCAATCTCATTTTCGGCCCATACACCAAAATCACGACGCATTGCATGGTCTCGCGGCTTTAATTCTTGCACAAGCTGGATCTTGTAAGGTCACAAGCCAAGATCTTTGCGCAAAATCTTCCATAAAGTTGATGGACAAAGCTCCAATTGCTGTGCACGGTGGCGAATCGATTCATTCGGGTCCTCTTCAACACTTTGCTCTACAGCGGCAATTGTTTCTTCGGTGCGCACTGTTCGACGTCTCTGCGGATGCGTATTATCACATAGAGTAAACGTAGTGCGAAAACGATCCATGGTTAACCGAATTAATTGCTCTGATGGACGATTATGTCGACCATAAAATGGACGGAGCTTGCGGTAAACTTCGCGAACTGAACCATTATTTTCGAAATAAATTTGCACGATTTGCAAGCGTTGTTCTTTTGTCAACCTGTTCATGATGAAATGGCAAACCAAACTAAATATTAATCACTTGACAGCTGACAAAATGGCCGCCAGTTAAAAAAGTGATGCCAACTTAAAGTTCTATACCTCAATAAAAAACACCCTATATATATATATATATATATATATATATATATATATATATATATATATATATATATATATATATATATATATATATATATATATATATATATATATATATATATATATATATATATATATATATATATATATATATATATATATATATATATATATATATATATATATATATATATATATATATATATATATATATATATATATATATATATATATATATATATATATATATATATATAAACTACACGTGATATATTTTTCTATTTATTTAACCATATGGTAAGGTACTTTGAATAATAACTTTGCAATATATTTTCAACTTCGGCATTCAGTTTAGTTAAAACGGGTTTTTAAGCTTGAAAAAGTCCGTTATATGAACCCAAAATCATATAATGATTCCAGCCTCTAATTTGTGAGTTTTTAAGGATCTTCAAAACCTGCTAGTCTTAAAAAGCTTTTTAGAGGTTCATACTGTTTTAAAACGCAACTGGCACATGAATGAATTGAAAACTATCCACTAGTACTACTTGTGATACTATTTAGTGCACATCAGTCTTGAAGCCCTCTTGAAATTCGTATAGCTTCTTTTGACGAATGTAGATTCTATTAAAGTAAGACCCCAAGTTCCACAATAAATCATTTAACTAGATGGGTAATTTTAGGCAAGATTTAAAAGCTACCAAGGGCCAAACTCACAGTCTGAGGTTAACTAGCAGCTGTAGATTAACTAACGATTTTTCATATAAATTTCATTGGTTAAGCCACCAACATTAGTTAAATAAAAACTGTACTGACAATTTTTATATTGCTTAAAATACGAGTATGTATAAAAATTGGCATTTTTTAATTGTTTTTTTTTGTCGCAAAGAGCAGAATACGGGTGTAAGTACACAGAAAAAAAATTGTAGATACAATTAATTTTTTTGTTATATCAATTAAATAATTAATTGATTTTGAACCTACAACGATTTTTGTAAATACAATAAAGAAATTGTAAACTAAAGGAAAACCAGAAAAAGTTTTTTAACGATTTTTTTGTTGATCCCAAATTTATTTCAATAAAAATTATTATTGTATCAACAATGTGAATTATTGATTTTCCGAAGAAATTTTAGCTATCATAATTGTTGTACTAACAATATTTTTTATACAGTCGCAATCCTCGAAGTGACTTTTTGCTTGTCAGCGAAAAACACTAAATCGAGCCGGCGCACAGTGGTCTCCCCCATAGGCCAAAAATCAAAAAAGTTATTGTTTTTTTTAAAGCTTTATTGCACAAAATTTATTGATAACACTTTAAATTTTATGAATCTAAAAAATTTTGTTGTTTTTTTGGCGAGATTTATTGTTTGTGTCCGTTGAAAGTGGAGGTATGTTTATATTGCCGATATTGTGGTTGCATAGTCATAAAAGAAAACTTAAGTTTATCCAAAAAGTTATTCGCGATATTGTGGCAGAAGTTTCCAAAAACCCTACAAACATTAAATTTTAACTTATTTTCTATCAAATTAAATAACAGAACTGCAAAAATATGAGCCCATAAAAAATCGCTGAAGAATACTTTTTTGACCGTTTTAAAACACACGTTTTTCAAGAACTTCTTTTTCACGTAGACTTTTAGTGATATGGCCCTCATTTTCCCACAACGCCTTATGCATCAAATTGTAGGTTTTTTATCCCTCTTTAAATTAAAAAATATTGTGGCCGCGGGTTTTTGCATAGTTTCGCATATGGGTGTGATTTACATAGTCATCCGACGAAAAATAGTGAATCGCATTTTATTTTGTACTATTTCTTTTTAAGAATATGAGTAAAGAGAAATTCATTTTTTTAAATTGTTGTTATTTTAAACTTTATATTGCAATTTTATGGTATTTGATTTACAGTTATGAATAGAGAGAAACATTTTTTTAAAGAAATTGTTGTTTTAAACTTTATATTGCAATTTTGAGGTATTTGACTTTCAGTTTAAGTGAAGCTTACTCATTGCATTTGAAAAGTGTCAAAACAAAGGTCAAATTTTAATTCTTATAATTAATTGTTTTCGCGATAGTGATAAAAGTTTCAAAAATATCAATATGGAAATTAAAATAGAAGGTTTATTCTGTCAGTGCCAATTTTCTAGAATGTATGTGCTTGATATTTGGAGTTCTACAGCTGGTAATTATCATTCGAAAGCGAACAAAATATTTCAAACTATGGAGGAAAAATTTAATGCAGAAAAAACTAAATTCGACCTTAGCAATTTAACAAAAGTTTTAAAAAGCCTTTGTAAGCAGATTGGTAAGCTTTGGACGAAAAATCATCGAAACAAATTAATTATTTTGAAGGAACATAAAAAATGGTTTGAAAGTTTTGAAACTATTCAGCTCGAAGCAAAATCCCTTGAAAAAGAACAACCTGCACCTAGCCAAAAGCGTGGTCGTTCTGCTAAGGAATTTTTTAAGTGTTCAGATAGAACAAAGAGGCGTAAAATGTCTAAAATTAGTCAAGTTGATAATTCTTCAACCGAAGTTTTACAAAACCGCAACTTTCCCCCGACACACAATGTGGAGGATTACGAGGTTTTGGCTCTTTTCGTTGAAACAAGACTTACTAAGCGACAGTAATTAACTATAAAAGATTTTGCGAATAAAAAAATATATAAACATTTCTTCCCAGGCTATAAAAGTATCTTGGCAGCTAAGAAAACTTGTTATCCAAGCACAGAAAACATTACTGTTACAGAGTCGAGTGCAGAGGTCGATCTACAAGCTCTCCTTGATCATACGGCTAATCGAATTGCGCAATTGCAAGATCAAGTTCTTGATGAAGCATTAGGCCCAGGAGAAAAACACTTAATACTGATTGGAAAATGGGGATTCGATGGCAGTTCTGGTCATAGCCAATTTAAGCAGAAGTCGCATAGGCTTATGGATGACAGTTCCGTCTTTGTGACATCCTATGTTCCTCTTCAACTTGTCACGAAAAACAAAACTATAATTTGGAAAAACCCGCGCCCGTCATCCACTCGTTATTGCAGGCCGTTGAGGTTTCAATTTAAAAAAGAAACTTCCCAACTGTGTCAAAATGAGGACCGTTATTTTAAATCGAAAATTTTTGCACTTTCTCCCACCGAAATAAATAAAACAAAACAAAAATTACATATAAAGCATGACATACAACTGACCATGATTGACGGTATAGTTTGTAACGCTCTAACGGAAACTTCTTCTGCAAAATTTCACATATGTGGTGCCTTACCTACAGAAATGAATCACATTGAAAAATGCCTCGAGAAAAAAGTAGATGAAGCTCGTTACGAATTCGGACTGTCACCATTACATGCCAACATATGATTTTTTGAGTACTTCATTCACTTATCGTACAAATTAGAGCTAAAAAAATGGAAGACCAGTAAGAACGAAAAGTCATGTGTTTTGAAGAGAAAACAATTTATTCAACAACGATTTCGGGCCGAAATGGGACTTTTGGTAGATAGGCCAAAAGCTGGTGGTTGCGGAAATTCGAATGATGGCAACACTGCGCGGAGATTTTTTCAAAATGAAAACCTTTCATCAAAAATAACAGGAATCGATAAGGATATTTTGCAAAGATGTGCCACAATTCTCCAAGCTATAAATTCTGGATTTCAAATTGATGCCGAAAAGTTTGAGGAATATGCTGTAGAGACAGCAAGAAAACTTGTGAAGGAGTATCCCTGGTACTACCTCCCTCCATCGGTACACAAAATTCTTATCCATGGAGCTGAGGTAATCAAGCATGCATTAGTGTCAATAGGTGAATTATCGGAGGAAGCAGCTGAAGCGAAAAATGAGGATATAAAACAGTTTAGATTGCAACATACACGAAAAATATCGAGAATAGCTACAAATACAGATCTTTTAAATCGCCTCTTTTTAAGTTCAGATCCATTTCTTTCTGGAGCCCGAAACTTACCAACAAAGAAAAGAAGTAGTTTAAGTAAAGGAGTTTTAAATTTGCTTAATATATGATATATATTACTACTATTTTATTTTATTACCTTATATTACTTAATAATACCCTATATTGCATCATTTAACTTTGTTTAAATTTTTAATTTAGTTTTGTTCAGTGTATATTTCGAATGAATTAAAAATTTACAAAATTTGTTTAAAACAACCAAATTTTCATATTAAAATACTTTATTTCAAATATTTTTAAAACAGATCTATAAGCCAATTAACCCTTAAAAGATCAAATGGTTACTGTGGCTACAGTTGTTAATATTTTTTCCTAAAAATTTGCCAACTTTAAGTTCTTTGAGCACGAAATGAGCTGAAAAATTTTGAAGACCCTAGCTTTTTTAGTTTTGGAGATATTGATTTTTGACTGCTTTTCCATATAAGGGAAACCACTGTGCGGCGACTTCTGGACTAATAGACTAACGTTCTTACCTGTCAGCTACAGAGCAATTCGTTATTAAATACGCAAATAATGAATACACACAAAACGTGATTTGCTTTGTTTCATCTCCGTGTGTGTATTCGTTTATTATATCAACAATGGTGATTGTTAATTTTTTCACAATACGTAACAAAAAATTTTGTTAGTTCAGTTTGTTGAAAAAAATTTTTGTGTTTGTCGTATCAACAACTCAATTTGTTTTATTAACAAAATAAATGCTTGAATTTAAATTACATATTAACAATTGAAATTGTTAGTTGCAGATTGATGAAATTTTTTCTGTGTATATCAATTGAATTTAATCAAAGCAGGAAAAAATATCATGAAACTGCAACTAACAATTTCAATTGTTAATATGTAAATTAAATTCAAACATATATTTTGTTAATAGAACAAATTTAGTTGTTGATTCAACAAACACAGAAATTTTTTTCAACAAACTGAACTAACCAAATTTTTTGTTATGTATTGTGAAAAAAATTAACAGTCATCATTGTTGATATAACAAATGAATGCACACATATAAATGAAAGAAAGCAAATCAAGAAATTTTTTTCAACAAACTGAGCTAACCAAATTTTTTGTTATGTATTGTGAAAAAAATTAACAATCACCATTATTGATATAACAAACAAATGAACGCAAACACGTAGAGGTCGCCGGTTCGATTCTGCCCAAAAGACATTTAGTGTTTTTCGTAGACAAGCAAAAAGTCGCTTCGAGGATTGTGTATAAAAAGTATTGTTAATACAACAACTATGATAGTTAACATTTTTTCGGAAAATCAACAATTCACATTGTTGATATAACAATTCACATTGTTGATATAACAATAATCTTAATTGAAATAAATTTGAAATCAACAAAAAAATTTTTTTAATTTTTTTCTGAGTTTCCTTTAACTTACAATTTCGTAATTGTATTTACAAAAATCGTTGTAGGTTCAAAATCAATTAATTATTTAATTGAAATAACAAAAACATTAATTGTATTTACAAATTTTTTTCAAAAATTATCTACCGAGCCTTATTGTTCAAAGAGTACGTTGGGAGTATGAATAGCATACAAAACTAAAAAAAACTGCAAAACAGGACATTTCTAACTTCCTTGCGACGAAATTTACTATAAAAACATACATTTAAAGAAGGAAAATCTTGTCAATATTAGGAATCTGCAAAGCTATTTAATGATTTTGAGGTCCAATTTTAAAGAATTAAACAAATTACAATATTTGGTATTATTTTTACATTTTAAAATCTTTACGTGCTGGTCCTTTTCTAATTAAGGAAGCTTCAGACATTGCACACCACGTATAGCCATTTCAGTTTAATTTGTTTTCTGCCAATTTTCTGCCAAAATATAAATAGTGTATTAAATAGCGGTACACAATTTCTCGATGCCCCCAGCAACATTAAGTTGGGCGAAATTCTTGAATTTAGTCGAAAAATCATATATATTTTATCAACGCTAAATGACATTCTGCGGGTTGTCCCGTTAGTACACTCAAAATATTCTGTAAGTAAAATTAACTGAAATTGCAATATAAAACAAACTAAAACTCAATTAGAAACCGGTCTACTTATTTTTCATTTAAATTTTTCGAAAAGTTCATTTAATTCAAAATGTTAAAAAATTAACTGAAAAAAGCCCGTAAAAAAATTTTTTTTCTTTTATTTTGTTTATTTTAACTTGCAGAAAATAACAAGCAACTTTTGTTGCACAAACGATCAAAGTGGTGTCATTAATCGTTAAAAATGCTCTATGAAAAACTAAAAGAAAGGTTTACAGGATTCAGAAGAATGAGAGATCTTAAAGAAAAAGAGTATTAGAAGAGTATTAGAAGACCTTAAAGCGACTATTTCGGGCACGTCACGTGTGGGTTGCGAGCTTCTAAAGGTATTAAATACACTATACTAACCAGTGATGTTAACCGTACAGTAATTACCGTTTTGTACGGTAATTTCAGGTCCCAAAAGGTAGCAAGGTAATTTAATTAAAAACACGGTAATTTAAAACATTTTTAAGTTTGGGAACTCAAAAAAAATTATGATTTCCATACAACATACACATTTAATTGTGCATAAAATCAGATAAAATTTTTAAGAATCTTACAGCCTAACCCACGATGTCGATCGACAACTCGATCGACTAACGACAAGTCACCCATTGTAGTTCATTTGAGCGACCCACTAACTATCGACTTATCGGTCGGCAAGCTTTACGTTGTTCACGTAAAGCATTTACTAATTGTCAAATTAACATATTGCCACATCAAAAATTTCACAAATAAAACGCTAATTTGAAAATAAAAAGCGCTGAAATGTGAAAAGTGTACCATAAAAAATGCAACTCTATGCTAATTAAAGCTACTAAAAATGCAAACAAAAGACATATGTATGCATAAGTATATGTTTCAATATTGTGACACAATAAAAAAAGATTTATTTTAAATTTATATTCGCACTACATATTTAAAAAAAACATTTCTTATGTGATTTACAGACACATTTTTGTTTAAACCGATTACGCGACACATTTCGCGGACAGAATCCTTATCATCTAAGTTCCATTGTCTCAAACGCTGCTGCAGCAGTATCTGGTGCTGTTTTAGGTACAAGCTCCATTGGCACCACTTCGGAAGCATCATCAGCTTCAACCTCCCAATAATCAAAACCTGATAAAAAGAAAAAGCCCGATTGATAAATATTTGTAAATTGGTGGTAAAAGAATTACCCGAACAATCGGTGCGCTATGGACGTATGTTGGATTCTGATCATTTGCTTTTGCAACAATTCTTTATTGTTATTGAACATGTTTTGGGTCATGGTTTGAAAACAACTCTGGGATCTATTGCAATGTGTTGAGGCCTATTGTCCTGAAGTTCAGGATATAACAAGTGGTCGTGATCTACCAACTGTTCGCACTCACATAGGTCGTGCACGTGCTTGGCTGCGTATAACTTTGATGCAGAAAAATTTGGCGGATTATTTACAAGCTCTTATAGAGAGAGCATAGGGAAGATGCTTTATACGAATGCTGGCCCACCTTCAATCAACTCAAACCAAACTCTAACTTCATTCTTTTCGGCTATAAAAATTCTAAAACTATCTTTTTAACTTTATGTTATTATTATGTATTGTTATTTTTATTATTTAACTTTATTTTATTATTATTAATAATTTATAAAATTGAAACAATTCATTGTTTTACTTTTTTATTTGTCGACATCAACAACAAAAGTGACTGACTTTGACATTTGTCGTCGCTTGACTTTTGTTAGTGGATATCAAATTTGTATGAAAACTGTTACGTTGTCGATCGCTTGCATTGTCGATCGACTTGTCATGTTGAGAGTTTTTAGTGGGCCGCAAATCAGCTTGTCGTTAATTGGATAAAATGAAACGCTAACACTAACACGTAATTGTTGTCTCTTTCTCAATTGGTCGGCATAAAAACCTGATTTGGGCAATTTTCAATTGTCAAAGTTGACTTGTCTGGTTAGACTGTGACATATCGTCCACTTATTTGGTTCACCGACCATTTGAAAAAAATTAGTCAGGAGTGGAATACAGTAACAAAAACATCTATCGTGTATATTTTCAGAAAACTTTCTGTACACCTTCTTTGTAGTTTTTCTCTATTCCGAGTTTGTGATTTGAAACGTATTTTTCTCTAGATATGCACAATATATTTTTTTGTCTAAGAACCGCTTACAAATGAAGCCGGATCAAGTGGTCGAATTGCGACAACCGGGGTAGATCCTTGATCAAATAAATTGTTTATGAATACTGGTGTTATTTTAATTAGAAATCTTTGCGTACGGTAATTTCTTCTCAAAAACGGTAATTTTTCTGAAGCCTTACTTCAATGAAAAAATAAAAATCAACGTCACTGATACTAACTCACTTGAAATTCAAATCGGTGAAACTAAGGGCCTTATTTTGTAAAACGGAACGCCAAGCGTTGATAAATTTTGTATGGAAAAAATGTAAATTGCAAAAACAAAACACATAAAACTTGTCAACGCTTAGCGATGAGTTTTACAAAATAAGGCCCTAAATGAAATATTTGTTGTTGGTTGCGATGGAATAGTAGTGAACACAAGTTTTAAATTTGGTATTATTCGTTTGATGGAAGAAGAACTTAATAAACTATTACAGTGAATTACCACTGCGACATCTTTTGTTACATTTGCATGAAAATTCTAAGATTATATGCCAATAAACCGGATACCGAAGAAAAAGTAGTGATATTAGACACGTACGTGATGTAGTACGTCGTGTAGAAACGGAGCTAAGCATCTGTGGCAAACAATTAGTCTGAGTCGCTATTTGGACGCCGATTTGAAGATCATTGACAAGGTAATACAACGAAATGGATATTTCGGTCACCCAGAAAATCCTCTTATTGCATATCGACGAATGTTAAAAGTATGAACTGAGAAAGCTACAAGACTTCGAACGTTTAAAGTGCATTCATTTAATTTCGATGCTGAAGATTCCCTGCGGAAAACTTGGTGACAAATGATCCAAAAGTACTCGTCCTATGACTTGAAAAAATGAGACTGGTACCAAAAATAAGAAGGAGTAGTGAATGGTGAAGAAAGACATATTGTCTAAATGGGCACATATTAACCATTTTCAGTCAATTTAGTTGGTACTCCGGCTAGTATTGTAGTAATCGGCACTGAACAAATTCGATACACCTGGATCTATGGCCTATCACATAGTATCTATATAATATTAATTGCCTCCCTCCAATAAGAATGCCATGCCACTCAGGAACTTATTCCGTAATTATATTCAGATATTAACTCCAGCTTAACTGGTATTTATAACATTGAAATATAAGTGCAACTGTGGTGGGGTGGGCAGTGTACTAGCCTGTCATGCCGGAGGTTGTCGGTTCGAATCCCATCAAAGACACTTCTTAATAATAATATACAATTTCTACTTGGATTTGTCACAATCAAAAAATTAATTAATCGATAATTACAGCTGAATTTTAGAATAATATTTATATATAATCTATATTATTCTACACCGATTAGGACTTCATAAGATAGTTCAGAGACAAGTTACAAGGTGCATACAAAGTATTAATTAACCCCATTCTAGGCCATTCCCATGTAAAAGTGGCTGGTCCGCTTCATAGAAAGTGTTAGAACTCGGACTGGTACCTACCAGTTGGGGACCGGTCACGTGACTTGTTTTGTGTCAGTTCCATCTGCCGTAGGGTAATACCGACATTATGACGTAGCCAGGCTATGAGATAATTGAGCCACTTTTTACTTTAAATATACATATATCTGAGACTTAAAAGCCATTGTTAAAAGCGGTATCGGCAGATGTCAGAATATTAAAGATTTTTCATGCCACACTCAAAGCGTAGACCACTGCATCAAAGTTTTGATAGAAGCTTCAAGTGCAAAACAATTGAATTACTGAATTGTTGAATAATTATATATGTTACCATAATGACTTTTATCTTGTTTCTGTAAATCTATTATATGACAAAATGTAACATTTTTAATAAAAAAAATAAGTAACAAAAAAACATATTGGTTTCCTAAATTATTATTATGTGTCTCACTTTCAAGTAGACCTAATATTTATATTCAACATGAACTAAAGGTCATAACGTATCAGATAGTTTGAAGACAATTAGAAATATATGTAATTTTTCTTGTTTTTCAATTTTGTTAGGGCACCTCAAAGCATCAAGACAAGTAAGTAATGTTTCCTGCGTTTAATTTACTTATTGAAAGGCAACTTTTTATCGCTATGCCGTTGTAAATAAAACAAAACAATTTATTATATTAATATGATTATTTCGAACGTATTTGCTTTGTGAATCTAAATTGATTATTAGGCTAAGGTTCGTAACGTTATATTCAGAAAGAATTGGGTATGATTAATATTCCAAGGAACAATGGAAAAATTAACATCAACTTAATTTTTCAACGTACACAGCAGAACAGAGTAGCGCCACTTTCGGAAGCCGCTACACTTCCATCGTCAGTGCTCACGTGTATTTGCTATCACCACTTGTCAGGTGGCTCTGTTGAATGTGATTTTAATTCTTATATATACAACTTTTTCGCGAAAATTGAATACGAGAATTAAATCACTCTCAAGCTGATATTAAAGTGCACTTTCCCAGCGTTGCCATCGGTTTATTTTTCTTCATTCCCATTTTTCTGATTTTTGTTCTACTCAAGACAAACTTTTTTGGTTTGATTTTATACTTAAGTATATATGAACATGTAAACATGTGAAAAGCTCAAGCCAGTAGCTAATTGTTTTATTAATATGATTATTTCGAACGTATTTGCTTTGTGAATCTAAATTGATTATTAGGCTAAGGTTCGTAACGTTATATTCAGAAAGAATTGGGTATGATTAATATTCCAAGGAACAATGGAAAAATTAACATCAACTTAATTTTTCAACGTACACAGCAGAACAGAGTAGCGCCACTTTCGGAAGCCGCTACACTGTGTACGTTGAAAAATTAAGTTGATGTTAATTTTTCCATTGTTCCTTGGAATATTAATCATACCCAATTCTTTCTGAATATAACGTTACGAACCTTAGCCTAATAATCAATTTAGATTCACAAA